>CAUYQV010047388.1:0-11896 GCA_963574575.1 Galagoides demidoff
CGTTGTGGCGGGCGCCTGTGATCCCAACTACTTGGGAGGCGGAGGCAGGAGACTCGCTTAAACCCAGGAGTTGGAGGTTGCTATGAGCTGTGATGCCATGGCACTCTACCCAGGGGGATAGCTTGAGGCTCCGTCTCAAAAAAAAAAAAAAAAAAAAAAAAGAATTGGATCATGTGATTGTGGAGGCCTATTGATTCCAAAATCTGCAAGGTAGGCCCACAGACTGGACCCAAAGACAGTGTGCTGGCAGAGCTCCTTGCTTGGAGAGCTCTTTTTCTGTTAAGGCTTTTAACACACTGACTGCCACACACACATACAAAAGAAATTTTTTCTTTTTCTTTTTTTTTTTTTTTTTGAGGCAGAGCCTCAAGATTTCACCCTGAGTAGAGTGCAATAGAATCACAGCTAAAAGCAACATCCAAATACTGGGCACAAGCGAGTCTCCAGCCTCCGCCACCCTAGTAGCTGGGATTACAGGCACCCGCCACAATGCCTGGCTATTTTTTGGTTGCAGCCATCATTGTTGTTTGGTGGGCCTGGGCTGGATTTGAACCCACCACCTCAGGTGTATGTGGCTAGTGCCTTAGACGCTTGAGCCACAGGTGCCAAGCCAGAAAATTTTTTCTTTAAGATCACAATGTTTTAGAGTAAAAACTGTGAAAAAAAATCTAAAACATGTATCAATAGAAAGTAATATGAAAACTTGAAAATTAGTAATATAAAATTGATTTAAATATTAATCTCATCTTAAAAAATACCTTCTCAAAAACACCTAGAATAATGTTTGATTATATATCTGGTCATTGTGGTCTAGCCAAGTTGGCACATAAAATTAATCATCACAGGGGTGGGTAAGATACTCTTTGAAGTCGTTCAGAAGAAAGGAAAAGGGCAATGGTTCAAAGCAGGTGTGTGATATTGTAACAGATTAGAGGACATTTCAGAAATAACTTTCTTCTTTATAATTGATGATAAAATAAGCCCTCTCTGTTTTTTTGTGCTTTGTAGTCAGACAACATGGGTTGGCAGATTGGGGTTGTGGGTGCAAATTTTCTTGCTCTGAATTGAGAGGATTTTTTCTTATATTTCCTGAGAGTTCGTGGCCTGAAGTAAAAGGAGTCACTTCTCTGCAGTTAATGAGTGCATGATCAGTGGATTTGCTGTAGCGGGCTGAGTGTGCGAATGCAGCATTTGTGTCTCAGGCACAATGTGGATGACCTTACCTCTCCTGTGCCACAAGCTACCATCCAGCCGGGGTCCCATAGGTCACCGGCCATAGAAACTACCACCATCTGGGGCTGTCTGGCTGGGAACTCAGCCTTCATGAGAACATGGTATTCAAAAGACACTAAACATTGCTCATAGTTTTTATTTTATTTTTTATTGAGATATAATTTATATAACATATAATGGACCCCTGTGCAGTCAGTAGTTTTTAGTACATTCATGAGTTGGTGCAAACATTACCAGTATCTAATTCCAGAACATTTTCATCACCCCAAAATACAGCTTTTATTTTGCAAGTAATTTAAACATTTAAGAACATTGTCTACTGCATTAGTCTCATTGGCAAACAAGCATGCTGTTATTTCTCCCAACTTAAAACCAGAACAAGAAAACCTTCTTTTCACCCCACTTCTCCCTCCAGTTGTACATCCATTTCTCATCAGCTTAGAGCAAAACTTCTTTTTTTTTTTTTTTTTTGAGACAGAGCCTCAAGCTATCCCCCTGGGTAGAGTGCCATGGCATCACAGCTCATAGCAACCTCCAGCTCCTGGGCTCAAGCGAGTCTCCTGCCTCCACCTCCCAGGTAGCTGGGACCACAGGCGCCCGCCACAACACCTGGCCATTTTTTGGTTGCAGCCATCATTGTTGTTTGGCGGGCCGGGCTGGGGATTAGAACCCTCCACCTTAGATGTACATGGCTGGCGCCTTAGCTGATTGAGCCACAGGCGCCGAGCCAGAGCAAAACTTCTTGAAAGAATTATCTGGATTGCTGATTCTTTTTTTTTTTTTTGCCTTCCATTGCCTCTCATAAAAAAAAAATTTGTGGGCTTGGCGCCTGTGGCTCAAGCGGCTAAGGCGCCTCAAGCAGCTAAGGCGCCAGCCACATACACCTAAGGTGGCGGGTTCGAATCCCCAGCCCGGCCCACCAAACAACAATGATGGCTGCAACCAAAAAATGGCCGGGCGTTGTGGCAGGCGCCTGTGGTCCCAGCTACTTGGGAGGCGGAGGCAGGAGACTCGCTTGAGCCCAGGACTTGGAGGTTGCTATGAGCTGTGATGCCATGGCACTCTACCCAGGGGGATAGCTTGAGGATCTGTCTAAAAAAAAAAAAAAAAATTGTGATAAAATAAATGTAAAATAAAGTTTACCATCTTTAATTTTTTTTTTGGCAGTTTTTTTTTTGGCCAGAGCTGGGTTTGAACCTGCCACCTCTGGCATATGGGGCCAGCGCCCTACTCCTTTGAGCCACAGGTGCTGCCCTAATTTTTTTTTTGAGACAGTCTCACTTTGTTGTCCAGGCTAGAATGCCATTAGCCTAGCTCACTGGGTTCAAGAGATCCTCCTGCCTCAATTTAAGTTGCTGGGACTATAGGCTCCCAGCTAAGAGCTGGGGTCTCACTCTTGCTCAGGCTGGTCTTGAACTCCTAAGCTCAAGGGATCTGCCCACTTTCACTTGAGTGGGATCATGCAGTGTTTGTGCTTTTGTGGCTGGCTTATTTCACTCAGCATAATGTCCTCAAGGTTCATCCATGCTGTAGCATGTGTCAGAATTTTCTTTCTTAAGGCTGAATAATATTCCATTGTGTATATACACGACATTTTGCTTATCCAGTCATCTATCATGGACTCTGGGTTATTTCTACCTTTTGGCTATTGTAAATAACACTGCCATCTCATTTCAACTGGGCTTGGCTTCCTCTTCCCCCTTCCCAGACATCTCTTGCTGAGGTCTCTTGTAACTGCCATGTTGTTCATCCCAAAGGCCTATTCTCTGGGGCCATCCCACCTGGCTCCCATCAGCATTTGATGCAATTAGTCACTTTCTCTTCCTCGAAGCCTCTTTTCTACCTGGAGTCCAGGACACCTCACTCTCCTGACTCTCTTCCCACATCTTGATTAACAAGAACTCCGTTCTTGGTCAGGTGAGGTAGCTCATGCCTGTAATCCTAGCACTCTGGGAAGCTGAGGCAGGAGGATCCCTTGAGCTCAGAAGTTTGAGACCAGCTTGTACAAGAGCGAGAACCCCCCATCTCTACTAAAAATCAAAAAGTTAGTCAGGCATGGTGGCATGTGCCTATAGTCCCAGCTACTTGGGAGGCTTAGGCAAGAGGATCTTTTGCACCTAAGAGTTTGATGTTGCTGTGAGCTATGACACCACACTACTCTGTCTCAAAAAACCAAACAAACAACAACCCCCCCACCATCCTTCCTGTTGCTTAGATCCGAAGCCTGAGGTATCATCTTGTCTCTTGTATCTTATCCCTACAGTTATCAGAAGGTCCCACTGTAAAGTAGGGATAAGATTCAAGAGTCAAGATGTATACTTTCAAAATAAGTATATACTTTCAAAATATACCTAGAGTGACCAGCCTGGGCAATGCAGTAAGACCCCATCTCTACATAAAATTAAAAAATTAACCAGGTGTGGTTACATGTACCTGTAGTCCTACCTACTTGGGAGGCTGAGGTGGGAGGATTGCTTGGGCCCACATTGTTAAGGCGGCAGGAAGCTGTGATGATGCCAGTGCACTCCAGTCTGGGTGAAAGAGTAAGACACTGTCTCTAAAATAAAGGAAAAATGCATATATAGTCACATGCATGCACACACACACACACACATATATACCTAGCAAGTCGTCACTGCTCAACATCCTTGTTCAGGCCATTCTCCCCCTTTCCTGAATGACTGTGGTCTCTCAGTCTCTGACCTTATTTCCTTTCAGCTTGTTCTCAACTCAGAGCCAGAGGGATCTTTTTAAAGGATCAGGTAGATTACCACTCCTCTATGCAAAACCCTCTAATAGTTCTCATTCCACTCACCACCAAGCCAAAACCCTAACAGTGGCTACGAGGCGCAAGAGGTTTGACTGTGTTTCCTCTCTGACTTCTCTTTTAGTTTGCTCTTCTCCTTCTGACCTGACTTCAGCCACATCCCCCTCATTGGCTACCTCAAGGCCTTTGCACGTGCTCTCACTGCCTGAAATGTTGGCCTGCCAGAGTCCACATGGTTCAGTCCCTCACTTCCTTCAGCCTTCCCTGACTATTGTGTCTAAACTGTTAGCACTATACCCAAACTCTCCTCTGCCTTCCCTGCTTTATTTTTTCTCCTTGGTACCATCATTTTCCAATATAAGATATATTTTGCTTATTTATCTTGTGCGCCATCTGCATTCTCCAGTAGGATATAAATTCTACAAGGGCAAGAATTTTTCTCCTGTTTTGTTCCCAGCACTTCAAGTAGTACAGACAATAAGTGTTTATTGAGTCAAAAAAAAGAAAGTTTAGAAAATAGAGATAAAAAAGCTATCTATGATTCTTCCATCATGATGTAACTCTTTTTCTATATATATATATGTATATATATATATTTTTTTTTTGGAGACAGAGTCTCACTATGTTACCCTTGGTAGTAGAGTGCTGTGGCAACGCAGCTCATGGCAAGCTCAAACTGTTGGATGTAAGTGATTCTCTTCCCTCAGCCTCCCAAGTAGCTGGGACTACAGGCACCCACCACAACACCTGGCTATTTTTATTGTTGTTGCAGGTTTCAGTTGTCGTTGTTTAGCTGACTGAGGCTTGATTTGAACCTACCAGTATTGGTGTATGTGGCTGGTGCTGTAACCACTGTGCTATGGGTCTTGAGCCCATTATGTGATTCTTGACTGCGTTTTTTTAACCTATAAATTATTACATGTATGTATGTGTGTGTGTATATGTGTATGTGTGTGTATAGAAAGTCTTGCCTTTCCCATCAGATAGTTCTGTATGAGCCTTTTTTTTTTTTTTGTAAATTGCTACATAGTCTTCATGATTATTGCTTTTTATTTTTATTTATTTATTTTTTTGAGACAGAGTCTCACAGCAACCTCAAAGTTAATGCCTGGCTATTTTTAGAGAAAATGTCTCTGTCTGGCTCAGGCTGGTCTCTAACTCTTGAGCTCAGGCAATCCGCCTGCCTCGGCCTCCCAGAGTGCTAGAATTACAGGTATGAGCCGCTGTGCCCGACCTGGTTATTTTATTATTATTTATTTATTTATTTTTCACATCAGAAAAGTAATTTGCCAACGTTGTAACAAGATTTGTGGGAGGCACATCTCACGCATGCACATGAAAAATGAATCATCACACTTCTGAACTGCAAAAGGATCCCGGCCCAGTTATTTTAAATAGTGATCCAACCTGAGGTGACAGAGACCCCAGTTACCTGGATTTCATTAATTCCATATTGTGTGCTTGTATAAAAACATCACGTGTACCCTATAAAGATATGCAACTATTATGTACGCATAAAAATTTTTTAAAAGTATATTGTTTAATTATTATACTTTTCTTTCTTTCTTTTTCTTTTTTTGAGGCAGAGTCTCACTTTCTTGCCCCCAGTAGAGTGCTGTGGTGTCATAGCTCACAGCAACCTCAAACTCCTGGGCTCAAAGTGATTCTCTTGCCTGAGCGTCCCTAGTAGCTGGGGTTACAAACACTCACCATAACATCCCACTATTTTTTAGAAACAGGATCTGGTCTTGAACTCCTGAGCTCAGGCAACCCATCCACCTCGGCCTCCCAGAGTGCTAGGATTACAAGTGTGAGCCACCTTGACTGGCCTGATTATTATACTTTTCAATGTTTGTTTCACAGTTGAGATTATAGTCAATGTAATTTTTAAAATTAAAGTTAACAAAAAACTAGCGATATAATGTCCCACTGAATGAGTGGATGTGGAGACTTTATTTAACCTTATTTTGTTCAGGACTTTATGTTGTTGTAGATTATGCAGTAGTGAGCCTCTGTGCTGGGCATTTGTACCCTCTGATCCCTCAGTTGGGGGCTGTGGCCCAGGCTGGGCCTAGTGTGTACCTCTCCACACTAGCTGTGGTGACCGGTCATTCTAACTCATTCAGAGTCATCAGAGAGGGTGCTTGGAAGCACCCAGGTTCAGAACAGTGAGGACTGTTGGCGCTGCCCGTGTGATCTACCAACAACCGTCCTTTCCCCCCATCTAGGAAGAGTTGGCTGTCTCCCTTGCTAGAAGTGAGTCCAGACTAATCCAATCAGGTGGAGCATGCCTGTCCCACTCCCTTTTTTAGTTCCTTCATCCAGAGCAAGGAAAGATGTTGAAGCCTTACTGACGGCATTGTTCCGGACGGAAAATGCATGTGGACAGAGCAGCACCTTTCCTTTGTCACAACTGGGCAAACAATATAAAACTGTTTTCCCGCCTGGGTTCGGATGCTGGCACTGCCATCTGAGAAGGGTAACCTCTCTAAACTAGTTTCTTTGTCTGTAAAATGGGGATGAAAATGATTGTACCCCACCTCAGGGAGTTATTGTGAGGACTGAGTTAATAAACAAAAGTTCCTAGAGCAGTGGGCAACAGGGACTGAGAGTGCTCACTGAGCGCTAGCTGTGGGGGCTGCTGTGGCTGTGATGTCAGAATCCTACAAGTGGTTTCATTACCATATGATCCAACAACTGTACTTCTGGGTATATACCTGAAGAGTTAAAAGTAGGGACTCAAACAGACAGTCACATTCCCACGTTCATGGCAGCATTATTCACAATAGCCAAAAGGTAGAAATAACCCAATACTGACAGCTGACCGGATGGACAAGATGTGGTCTGTGCGTACAATGGAAGATATTCAGTCTTGGAGTTTCGGACCCAGGTCATAACATGGGTGAACCTTGAACATGTTATACTAAGTGAAAAAAGTCAGTCATAGAAGGACAAATATTATATGATTCCGCCTATATGATGTACCTAATAGAGTTAGGTTCAGAGACAGAAAGTACAACAGAGGCTTCCAAGGGCTGGGGGAAGAGGAAGGGAGAAAGAGCAGTCACTGTGTTGTGGGTGCAGGGTTTCTGTTTAGGATGAGGACAAATGGATAGTGATGATGGTTGTGCAACATGTGAATGTGCTCCATGCACACCGAGTTGTACGCTTATAAGTGGTTAGAATGGTTAAGTGTTTTGTGATGTATATTTTACCACAATTAAAAAAAAAGTGTAAGAGGAGTTAGAGGGTGGGAATGGGTATGAATACTGTAGTGACTCTCCTGGACCTCTTTTTTATAGATTGAAGTTCGATCAAAATGGAGCACACAGTGAGACAACAGGCACAGACTTGGTGTTGGTGGTAAACTACCCCCAAGACCCTAGAGGCTCCCTTTAGGTCTGATTGCAGTCTGGGATCTAGAACGGCCAGGAAGGGCAGGGGGAGGTGAGGGAAGCAGTGAGCTCGCAGCAGAGTTTGCTTAGTGACTCCTATGTGGGCAGGGCGGTCCAGACCCTGGGTCCAGTGGGCCCAGCCCAGGACTGGAGCCCACGTGAGTCACAGCTCATTTCCCAGGGAACAAAGGGATAAAGCAGGGAGGGGCTGGGCTGTGAGTCAGAGGCCACTGCTCCAGGCACTCCACCCCCATTCTTTTTCTGGCTCTCCCTGTCGGGGTGGGGGCATGTGTACCCACTTCCTATATAGGCCCTTGGCGGGTCTCCCCTGCAGAACTTAAGATTTTTTTTTTTATTTTTTGAGACAGAGTCTTACTATGTTGCTGTAGGTAGAGTGTGCTGTGGCATCACAGCTCACAGCAGCCTAAAATTCTTGGGCTTACATGATTCTCTTGCTTCAGCCTCTCGAGTAGCTGGGACTACAGGTACCTACCACAACACCAGCTTTTTTTTTTGGTTGTTGTAATTATCATTGTTATTTGACAGGCCCATGGTGGGTTCGAACCTGTCAGCTTCAGTGTATGTGGCTGGTGCCCTACCCGCTGAGCTACACGCACCAAGCCAGAACCTAGAGTTTTTTGTCAGCTCTTTTTTGAAAACCCAAATAGTAACAGAAACCCAAATAGTAACAGCTACATTGATTGAGCACTTACTGTGTACAGACCCTAGGTTCACTTCATCTTTTTTTTTTTTTGAGACAGAGCCTCAAGCTGTCCCCCTGGGTAGAGAGCTGTGACATCACAGCTCACAGCAACCTCCAACTCCTGGGCTCAAGCAAGTCTCCTGCCTCCGCCTCCCAAGCAGCTGGGACCACAGGCGCCTGCCACAATGCCTGGCTATTTTTTTTGGTTGCAGCCATCATTGTTGTTTGGTGGGCCCAGGCTGGATTTGAACCCACCATCTTAGGTGTATGTGGCTGACGCCTTAGCCACTTGAGCCACAGGCGCCAAGCCCAGTTCATCTTTTTAAAGTCTTCTGTTCTTATCCTATCAGGTAGTGTTATCAGTCTCACTTTACAAAGAAGAAATGGGTGGGAGTGGGTGGTGGAGGTGTGGGGGGGTGGGGGGAGAAACTTGCCTAAGGCCACATTTGAACCTGTCTCTGAGTCTGGAGACTGGACTTGTAACCATGGTGACACACACAGACACACACACGGAAAAACATCGACTCCACAATATGATTTATCTCCGTGTCATAGGTGTAGAGACAAGACTTTAAAATTTTTTCTTTTCTTTTTTTTTTTGCAGTTTTTGCCTGGGGCTGGATTTGAATTCACCACCTCTGGCATATGGGGCTGGCGCCCAACACCTTTGAGCCACAGGCACTGCCCTAAAATTTTTTATTTATGCTTACAAAAAAAGTTAGAAAATACAGATAATAAATATATTTTACCAAAATAGACCTTGAAAAGTGGTATGCGGCTCAGCGCCTGTGGCTCAAGCGGCTAAGGTGCCAGCCATAAACACCTAAGGTGGCGGGTTCGAATCCCCAGCCCAGGCCCGCCAAACAACAATGATGGCTGCAACCAAAAAATGGCCGGGCGTTGTGGCGGGCGCCTGTAGTTCCAGCTACTTGGGAGGTGGAGGCAGGAGACTCTCTTGAGCCCAGGAGTTGGAGGTTGCTATGAGCTGTGATGCCATGGCACTCTACCCAGGGAGATAGCTTGAGGCTCTGTCTCAAAAAAAAAAAAAAAAATGAAAAGTGGTATGGTAGTACCCAGAGACAAGACCAGGAGAGGAGAGATTCAGGCCAGGTTTATTGAAAGGGGACAGAGACGTCTGGTCTGGGCAGGGCAAAGATGGTTCTATAGGGTGGAGGGTGGGAGTGGGGAACAGTTAGAGACCCCTTTTATATGGGGCTGAAGGGCTTTTGGTATGAATTTTGGGAGTGGGGCTGACTAGGTCCTTTGTGTTGTTTTAGGAGGAGAGGATGATGAGGAGGAGCAGGGAGGATTCGTGCAGGGCCCGGGTAGGCCCCCCCAACAGACATGATCAAATATGATTGCATTTTACCATTTCCAGTTGTTATTTTTACACATCCTTTGGGATCTTAAGGAGTAGATGACATTCAGCAAACCTACTGCGTGTGAGTCTCACTCCTTGTGCTGGACCCTGGGAGTATCACAGCCTGTGATAGTTTTGTCCAATATGCGTGTAAAACTGTGATGGCATTTCAGAAGGACCAGGCTCATTTGGACAAGTTACCACCAAAGGTAAGATAGATAAAATAGGTGTCATGTAGATCGCCCCTTAAGGGAGCAAGCAGTAATACTCATTTCCAAGGCCTTTGTTTTTCTGTATGTAAAAGGCCACGTCTTGTTTTATGGAAAGAAACTTGCTCTTTCAAGATTTTTATTTGAAGGAGATTGTGGGAAATATGTAACCTTCTCTTGCTTTATAGTCAGCTTGATGAATTCGTTCCATATTATTCAATTATGTGTTGAGTGATATGAGGCCAGAGTTTGCTTCACTGGGTGGGGAATGAAGAAAGAAGATTAGGAATAAATTGACCATTGAAGTTGTATGATGTATAGCACCTGGGGTAGATTATATTATTTCTACTTTTGTATGTATTTAAACTTTTATATTTAAAAAAGTATGCAAGAGTGTGCACAGGAGAGAGAGAAACAGTCTGGGCAAGGCCCCTAGGTGCCAGAGAGGCTCAGATTCTACTCTTCTGGAATCAACAGATAGACTCACTCAGGAAACAGATAATAATCAAATAGTCATATGAATGCAAGTAAAATTCTAGCTCGGATAAGTACTGAGAAATCATAAGCAGAGTTCTAAAAGTCTGCAGTGTAGACCCCCTGCTACTCAGGATTGGAGAGGGACGACAGGTCCTCAGCTTGAGGTAGTACCAAGGGGATAAGTGGAGTGAGGTCTGCTTGTATTCAGACCTAAGGGAGAAAATGGATGGGGGCAGGGTATGGGGTGCGTGTGGGTGTGTGTCTGCCTGCATGGTCAAGGCCAAGAGGAATCTGTAGTTTTTTGCCTGCTTTAACTGTGGTGTGATAGGAGACTCTCAAGGTAGACTAGTGGACTGGGTGCCCTTCAACCATATAATGGTCTTTTGTGGTGCATCATCCTCACATGGTACTGTGTGATGCATGTTTAAGAAGATAATTGAGGCTCAGCACCTGTGGCTCATTCGGCTAAGGAGCCAGCCACGTACACCTAAGGTGGCGGGTTCGAATCCCCAGCCCAGGCCCGCCACACAACAATGATGGCTGCAACCAAAAAATGGCCGAGCGGTGTGGCAGGCGCCTGTGGTCCCAGCTACTTGGGAGGCTGAGGTAGGAGACTCGCTTGAGCCCAGGAGTTGGAGGTTGCTATGAGCCGTGATGCCATAGCACTCTACCCAGGGGGATAGCTTGAGGCTCCATCTCAAAAAAAAAAAAAAAAAAAAGAAGATAATTGAATTGTAACAGAATCCTTCAATAGCTTCTAATTCTGCTTAGAAGAAATACAATTGTTTTCTTCCCTTCACTGACATGTCCTTCTACTTTTTGTCATGCCTTCTGGTCTCATAGATCCCAGACCCTTTCCTTTCTCAGACTGCAACTGCACTGTTCCTCCTCTCCAGAATACTTTTACCCCTTCTCTTCTCAGGGGCAACTCCCTCCCAGATTTAGGTTTTGACTGGCATGTTACAAGGGAGGCTCTCTTTGAGCACTTCTCCCTGCTTACTGTCTCTTCTCCCATCTTTTTTTTATTGGTTTCATCCCCAGGCTGTGAGCATGGTGACATGCTCTGCAGATGCTGTCTTATGTGGTCCCTGTCCATATTTCTGCTTAATTATTTTGCATTTTAATAGTATTTTGACCCATGTGCAATTCTAAAACTGTAAAAATGCATTTGTCAAAAAGTTGTGGAAGCTTTATATAAGATGGGCGAACTTTGTATATAGTTTGTGTCTCAAAATTTTCCCAAACAATAGAGACTTGTGCATCTGAATTCTGTTGGGCTTCATGGGATGAGGTGGAAGCAGATGTTTTTGGATGTTCCAGATAAAGGAGTGGGGTGTCAGGGAAGCTGTGTCTTCCTTTGGGGGTGATAGAGATTGATCCTTTTTTGTGTGTCTGGTTTGTGGTCACAGCTGGCAGAACTTTACCCTAAAAGTATACCTCAGCCAGCCCTACCTCACACCATACACAGAAATAATTCCAGATGGATTGAGAACTTTTTTTTCTTTTTTTTTGAGACGGAGCCTCAAGCTATCCCCTTGGGTAGAGTGCCATGGCATCACAGCTCATAGCAACCTCCAGCTCCTGGGCTCAAGCGAGTCTCCTGCCTCTGCCTCCCAAGTAGCTGGGACCACAGGCGCCTGCCACAACGCCCGGCCATTTTTTGGTTGCAGCCATCATTGTTGTTTGGCGGCCTGCGCTGGGGATTCGAACCCACCACCTTAGGTGTATGTGTCTGGCACCTTAGCCGATTGA
>CAUYQV010047393.1:0-92084 GCA_963574575.1 Galagoides demidoff
AAAAAATGGCCGGGCGTTGTGGCGGGCGCCTGTGGTCCCAGCTACTTGGGAGGCTGAGGCAGGAGACTGGCTTGAGCCCAGGAGTTGGAGGTTGCTATGAGCTGTGATGCCATGGCACTCTACCCAGGGGGATAGCTTGAGGCTCTGTCTCAAAAAAAAAAGAGTACATTGAGATGGTACAAATGAGTGGACAAGACTGGCTTGGCAGCAAGCAGACAAGTGTTTGGTGTTTTTGAAGGAGAGAGTGGAGCAAGAGGAGTAGAAGCAACATTCTGAGATGCAGTTGGATAAAAATTGGGGGGAAGGGTTAAAGAAAGTTCTGAACATACAGATCTATGAGAAAAGATTATATATAATTAAATATAATTAAACACATCCTGCAGAAAAATCAATTACATGGATAAAAGCAAAACCAAACAAAAGCCCCCAAAAGAAAAAAAAAAAAAAAACAAGCTAGCCTCATACGATTCCAGAAATTAAGAGGGAGTTCTGGAGGGAAATATTTTAAGCACAGAAATTTGTATCTATTGAAGATGCCTTTCATAGGTGAAGATAATGGAAAGAGATTTTCAGACTTTCCACCACTTATGTACTATTCCAGAGAAAGTGGCTACATATAGATTAACCAACTTAAAGATGAAGGAAAACTGCATGTTATATCAACCTTATGCCAAAAGACTATAGTGAAGACCAAAAACACTTACACATAAGTTCAAATAATCATCGTAAATCTGCTTATGAAATGCAGTGAAGTGTTAAGTTCTTCAAAAGGATAAATAATGGGAAAAGCAATATTTTAGTAGTCAGTATTTGGACAAGGCTATATTATGTTAACCAGACTGAGACCTTGAGAGGGAGGTCGAGGTGAAAGAGGAGCTCTGAAGTAAGTTTTCTACGTGATCATCAGAAGTACAGCCAACTGTTCCACTTCAGTATTAAGTGTGCCAATTGTAAACACATAATTTAAAGAATGCTTTTGGAAAATATCAAGGATATCAAACTGCTACTAAGATAAAAGCAGAATAGTGTCAAAATACTGAAAAAGAAAAATGAAATTATCTATATGGATATGGCAAAAGATAGGATAACAGGAGTATGAAAAGAACAAAAAATATAATACTTAGGCTATAAAAGAGACTTTAAAGTTATAAATAAATTCTATATTGCCATGCACTGATAAGTTTGACAATCTAGATGAAGGCCGTTTTCTGGCAAAAGATGTTATCAGAATTGTCTCAAGAAATCTGCAATAGGAAATCATTGAAATCTTTTATAAAATCATATAATTTTTTTTAAATGGTAGCAAATCCAGGGGGTTTATGGGTTAACTGTTTTGTAGTTTTAAGTTAGAAATGTTTACGGTTATTTAAATTGTCCCAGAATGTAGAAAAGTCATCTAAATTCATTTTATATAGGTAGAATGAATTCAGTTCCAAAGAAATTGTCAATGAAAGTAAGAAAGAATAAAGTAGATCCAAAAGTCTTAAATTATGAACAAGTCAACACCCACCACATATAACAGGAATGTTGATCCATTATTAAGTAGGATGATATACATTCTACAAATACAAGATTAACTTAGAAAAATATATTTTGCAATACATGTATAAGGATGAAAGCCATATTTACATTTCATTGCCTAAAAATCTAGTTCAAATGTACATTCCTGATAAAACTTGTTACACTATGTTCACAGGAATAAAAGTCAACACCAGTACATTTACTGTGAAACAGTAGAGATGTGCCTATTAAGGTTAGGAATGAAATGAGGCTATCTGCTAATTTACTTTGGGATATGTAAGGAGGCATAACTTTTGGGAAAGGAGAAAGTTATTTGTAGATAACGTGAGAACCTGGAAAGCTATAAAATTGTTAGGAAGCTTCAGGAAGATGCCCAATTATAAAATAAACATAGAAAACAGAAGTTTTAAATATTCTAGGAACAATAGAAATGAATATTTCACTTAACAATATTAGTAAACATAGGAATCAAACAAAAGAACGATTCAGGACCTAAATGAGGAACTGTTGAAACCTTGCTGAGGAATATTAAGGAAGACTTACTGGAGACACAACCATGTTCTTATGTGAAGAGACTTAGGATGTAAAATTGCCCCAAATTATTTTACACATTTCCACCAAAATGAATTTTGATCAAAATTCCAAAACAATTTTGTTAGAAATTGGGTAAATCCTTCTAAAGCTTATCTGTAAAAATAAACAGGCAAAATTAGCAAAAGGAGTTTTAAAAACAACCATAGCAGTTATTTGTTGAGTTTTCCAGCACCAGACTCTGAGCTAAGTTGTTGTTATCATTATTACTATTATTTAACCCTGATATATAACTTTGAGATGCTCTTATAATTGTTGCCATTTCACAGATTAAAAAAAGAAATTGGACTTAGGGAGAACTGAGTGACTATAGCCATTGCTGTAATTAGGGCTCAATATGCTATGTGAAGGGAGGTGGGAGTGAATTTGCAGTACTAAATTTTTACCCATATAATTTTTTTATGTTTATATAATTTTTATATCTCAAGGTCCCATTAATTTTTACCCATATGACTCAAGTTTTTGAGTCTTTCAATCTCTGAATTTATTGGACTAACAGAAGAAGTCTTTGTAGAATAAGTGAAATAAAATAGTTTTTGTTCCCAACATTGTGGTGGAATACACTAACCCTACAGGTGCAGTACAACTAAAAATGTCAGGGATGCATGAAAACATGATGGAGCTGGTGGCAAATTAAAACAGTTCCTTGGAAGCCAGAAATGATAAATCCAAAGTAAACAAAACAAAGAAATAATAGGAATCAGATCAAATTCATGAAATTGAAAATAAGAAATCAATAGAGGAAATCAATAAAACCAAAAGCTGTTTCTTTGAAAAGATTGATGAAATCAATAAGCTTCTTATCAAGCTAAGAAAAAAAAGAAGAGAAGGCACAAGTTGCTAATATCAGAAATGAAGGAATAATATGAACAACTCTATGCCCACAAATTTGATCTCCTAGGTGAAACAGACCAATACCTTGAAAGACACAATCACCGAAACTCACAAAGAAATAATCTGAATAGGCCTATGTATCTGTTAAGGAAATTGAATCAATAAATAATAACCTTTCTAAACAGAAAGCACAGGTTTACTGGTGAATTCTACCAAATATTTAAAGAAGAAATTTTACCAATTTTCTATAACTTTTTAGGAAGCAGAAGCCAAGGGAATACTTCCTAACTTACTATATAAGGCCAGCATTACCTAAATACCCAAACCAGTCATTATAAGAAAAAAAAAATCAACAGACTAATACCTCTCATGAACATAGATGCAAACGTCCTCAAAAAAATCAGCAAATTAATTAGCCAGGAATGGTGGCACATACCTTTAATTCCCAGCTATTTGGGAGGCTGAGGCAGGAGGGGTGACATGAGCCTAGGAGTGTGAGGTTACAGTGAGCTATAATGTCGCCACTGCACTCTAGCCTGGGCAACAGAATTAGATCCTGTCTCAAAAAAAAAAAAGAAATTTTAAACACACACACTGTCCAGAATGTATCCAGCCATTGTTAATACTATTTTTTCCTATTACATAGCTGGATACTTTCTCGAACAGCCCTCGTACAAATCCAATGATGTATACAAAGAATTGTATACCATGACTAAGGAATTTATCCCAGGCATGCAAGATTGGTTCAATGTTTGAAAATCAATGAATGTACTCCATGTCATCTACAGGCTAAAGGAAAATCACATGATTATATCAATAGATACAGAATAAAGCAGGGGTCCTCAAACTTTTAAAACAGGGGTCCAGTTCACTGTCCCTCAGACCGTTGGAGGGCCGGACTGCAGGCCCCCGGATGAGCTGGCTACTAAGCAGGACAGGCAGTGGCGGCAAAAACACCTGGCAGGCTGGATAAATGTCCTAGGCAGGCCTCATGTGGCCCGTGGGCCATAGTTTGAGGACACCTGAAATAAAGCATTTGGCCAAATCTGATGCCCATTCATGATTAAAAAAAAAAAAACCTCAGTAAACTAGGACTAAACCTGAAAACCTACAGCTACTCATACTTAATAGTGAGAAACTAGAAGCTTTCTCATTCAAACTAGGAAAGAAAGCGTGTCCCTTTCACTTTTCCTTTTCTTTCTATTTCTCTTTTCTCCTTTCCCCTTTCCCTTTCCTTCCTTTCTAAGGAAGTCTTTCTCTGTCACCCAGGCTGAAGTGCAATGGCCTAATCATAGCTCATTGCAGCCTTGAACTCCTGTGGGCTCAAGCAATCCTACTACCTCACCTTCCTGGGTAGCAAAACTACCAGCATGCACCACCATGCCCAGCTAATTTATTTTTATTTTTTAGAAATGGGGTCTTGCTATGTTGCCCAGGCTAGTTTTAAACTTCTGACCTCAAGTGATCCTCCTGCCTTACCCTCCCAATCAGCTGAGATTTTAGGCTCAAGCTACTGTACTTGGCTCATTACCCCTTTTCACATTTTAGTGAAAGTCGGAGCTAATACAATAAGACAATAAAAGGACATAAAAGATATATTCATTGGGAATGAAGAAATAAAGCCATCTTTGTTCACAGATGGCAACACTATGTATAAAATCTGCAAGAATTTACCAAAAACTTCCTGGAACTAATAAGCAATTATAGCAAGATAACAGTAAACAAGGTGATTAAACAAAAACAAAACATTTCCTTATACAAGTAGTCCCCAGGTTATGAACAAGATTGGTGCTGTAGGTTTGTTCTTAAGTTGAATTTGTATGTATGTTGGAACAGGTACATTTACCTGTAATAGTCTTTGTTCATAAGTGTGAATCAAATGCCAGTCAAGTTTGTACAGATGTTTGTAACTTGGGAACTTACTATCATAGCCTCCGTTCATAAATGTGAGTTGTACTTAAGTCAGATGTTTGTATCTTGGGGACTGCCTATAAACCAGCGATGAAAAAGTAGAATTTGAAAATACAGACAAAAGAACATTTACATTAGCACCCTCCAGAAATAATTAGTTAGGTAGCAGTTTAACAAAATATATATGAAAACATATTCATACACCAATACGAAGAAACCTCTTAGGAAATAAATCAAAGATTTAAATAACCAGAAAGTTGGGTGGCACCTGCGGCTCAAAGGAGTAGGGTGCCAGCCCCATATACTGGAGGTTCAAACCCAGCTCCGGCCAAAAACTGTAAAAAACAAACAAACAACCAGAAAGTCCAAGTTCACGGAAAAGAAGACTCACTATTGTAAGGTGGCCAAATTTTAACATTGGTAAAGCGGGACACCATTGCGGGGGGTGGGGCCTGACAACAGTGAAAACTTTGATAAGCAGTTCTCGATAATCAGTTATCAATAATTATTTGTTATTATTAAAGTTTAACATTATAAAATTAACAAAAATAATATAAAATGCATATCCTGGTGAAATAGCTACATGGCAGCCAAAAACCATATATTCCCTTCCTGTTCTCCTGTGTTCCCTAGCTTGTTGTGCATTCTTTCCAAAAATCTGGGCTTTTTTAAAACGCCTTGGGGGCTACTTGTTTGTTCCAGACAGTTTGGGTCCTTCTGTGCTAATTGTCCTTGCCTAGGAGTAAGGGAGGGAGCCAGTCTCCTGATACCTTGCCCAGGAGGGGAGTAGGTAGTTTACATTAGCCTTTTCATTTCTTTTTTTTTTGAGACAGAGCCTCAAGCTGTCCCCCTGGGTAGAGTGCTGTGGCATCACAGCTCACAGCAACCTCCAACTCCTGGGCTCAAATGAGTCTCCTGCCTCAGCCTCCCAAGTAGCTGGAACCACAGGCACCCGCCACAATGCCTGGCCATTTTTTGGTTGCAGCCATCATTGTTGTTTGGCAGGCCCAGGCTGGATTCGAACCCACCACCTTAGGTGTATGTGGCTGGCACCTTAGCCACTTGAGCCACAGGCGCCAAGCCAGCCTTTTCATTCCCAAATGGAGTTACATTAACCTTTTTAGCAGCCGAAAACCGTAGATTCCCTTCCCATTCTCCCACTGTTGCCTAGCTTGTCATGCATTCTTTCCAAAAATCGGGACTTTTTTAAAACACTGCAGGACACGGGACAGATTGTTAAAAATTGGGACTGTCCCACCAAAAGCGTGACCTCTGGTCACCTTACACTATTGTCAAGATGTTGGTGTTTTCCAACTTGATCTGTAGATTTCGTGCAATCTCCTTCAAAATCCTAGCAAATTACTTTGTGGGTTTTGAAAAACTGATTCCAGAGTTTATAGAGAGAGACAAAAGACCCAGACTAGCCAACACAGTATGTTGAAGAAGAAAAACAAAGTTGGAGGTCAAACATTACTTACTTATAACTTACTATAAATCCTTAGTAATGACAGTGTGAGATTAGCAAAATAGCAAACAAATAGATGAACAGAACAGAAATAAACCTATATTAATATAGTCAGTTAGTTAAAAAAAATTTTTAGAGACAGGGTCTTGCTATTGTACCCAGGCTCACCTCAAACTCCTAGGCTCAGGAGGGGAAGTGATCCTCCCATCTCAGCCTCCCAAGTAGCTGAGACTACAGCCACTATGCCCAGGTAATCAATTGATTTTTGACAAGGGAGCAAAGGCAATATAATGGAGAAAAGATATTTTTTCAACAAATTGTGGTGGGATAACTGGACATCCACATGCAGAAAAAAATGAATCTAAACATAGACCTTATACCTTTCACAAAATTAACTCCAAATCATCACAAACCTAATTGTAAAACTCAAAATTATAGAACTAGAGGATAACCTAGGAGAAAATCTAGATGACCTTGGGTTTGGCAATGATCATTTAGATAAGATTCCAAAGGCACAATCCACGAAAGGAAGAACTGATAAGCCAGACTTTATTAAATATTTCTGCTCTAATTCACTGTCAAGAGAATGAAAATACAAGCCACAAATACTTGCAAAAAACATCTGATGAAGGACTGTTATTCAAAATTTACATAGAACTCTTAAAACTCAAAAATCAGGAAATAACCTGCCTTAAAAATGGGTCAACGGCTTTAACAGATTTAGAGATGGCAAATACATTCCTGACAAGATGCTCCACATCATATATAATCAGGGAAATGCAAGTTAAAACAACAGTGAGATGCCTCTACATATCTACTGGAATGGCCAAAATCTAGAACACGTTAAAGTAAATGCTGGGAAGGATATGGGCAATAAGAACTCTCATTCATTGCTGGTAGAAATGCAAAATAGTACAGCCACTTTGCTTTGTTTATTTATTTTCTCTATACATGTACATGTGTTTATTTGGTTTCCACTTTTTGCCTTCACAAAGAGGCTTAAATTTTAATAACGATAACAATGTTTAAGATAAGAACTAGAAACAAAAACCTCGTAAAGCATGAACGAAGATAAATACAATTGGAAAAGAAATCAGATGATTGCTGCAATCAAATATTGAGCAGTAATAATAATAATAATGCAAAAACATAACAAGTGGTACGGCCACTTTGGAAGACAGTTTGGCAACTTCCTATAAAGCTAAACGTACTCTCAGCAAACAATCCAGCAACATATCCCTTGGTATTTCCCCAAAAGAATTGAAACTTAGGTTCACAAAAAAACTTGCACACAGATGTTCATAGCATCTTTATTCATAATTACCAAAACTTGGAAGCAAGTAAGATGTGCTTCAGGAGGTGGGTGAATAAACTGTGGTACCTCCAGATCATGGGATATTATTCACTGCTAAAAAGAAATGAGCTATCAAACCATGGAAGCAGATGGAGGAAACTGAAACGCATGTTACTGAATGGAAGAGTCCAATCTGAAAAGGCCACATTTTGTGTGATTCTGGTTATATGGCATTCTGGAGAAGGGAAAACTATGAAGATGATGAAAAACAAACTGTCAGAGGTTAGTGGGGAGATGGAATAAATAGACCACAGAGGCATTTCAGGGCAGTGAGACTGCACTGTTGTGGTACTAAAACGATAGACTTAAACGCCATTATACATTTGTCTATTCCATTAGAATGTGTGACACCAAGAACGAGCCCCAGTGTAAACCGCACTGGGTAATAATGATGTGCCAGTGCGGGCTTACCAGTTGTAACGGATGTCCAGTGTAGCAGGAGATACTGATAATGGGGAAGGCTATTTGTGCCTTGGGGCAGGAGATATTTGGGAATTCTCTACCTCCCTCTGAATTTCACTATGAACCTCAACTTGTTCAGAAAAAATAGTCTTTCTCTAAGAAAGCCAAAATACATAGGAGGTGTTTGTTTCCAGCAGTGTGGTAGACTACACTTATCCTCCAGGTGCAGTGCAGCTCCAAGTGCTGGTGAGGCACACTCAGCGTGTGTGTGCATGTGCATTCCGAGCTGCTGCCAAAGTCAAAAAGTTCCTTGGAGACCAAAAATGGCAAGAAAGCATCAAATTAGGGGGATGGTTAAGGGCTGGAGCAGAAAGTTTTCCCTTGTGTACTTTCCAGTCCCCAGTGGCCCTGAACCAAGGTGGGCACATAAGGCTAAAGACAAAGACTGATCAAGCAGGGTGTAGATTGAACCAGTTATCCCCACATAAACTCAGGGTCCCTGAAGAGCACCATGTGTGACACAAGGAGGAAACACAGAGAGATAGTCAGGGTGCCTGTGCCAGCTTGGATTCTGATTGGGCAGGAACTCTCCCATGGAGTTTCTCACCACCAGCTCACAGTACATGGACTTGGGACATGAACTCACACTAGCTTGGTAGCCAGAAAAGTGAAGCAGAGAATTTAGGTGAAAGTGGTTGCAGACTGGCCATTGTCAGGTACCTGATAGAAGCATCTCAGACCTTAGAAGCTTCCCCCAGATAAGATGCCTGGAAATATGAGCTCGCAGTAAACATGCAGAAATTATAAACAACAAAATAGAACCACAAGTAAGATATCATCACAATACAATATAAATTCAACGGCCTTAAAGAAATAACAAGAGACTTCTAAAAATAACGAAGAAAGAAGAGACTAACGAAACTGACTAGAAAGATTTGAAAAATAACTTGTAAAAGTGAAAATATAATTGAAATTTAGAACTCCAAGGATGTGTTAAAAATAAAAGCGGTCATAGTTAAAGAGAGAATTCATGAACTAGAGTATAAAATTGGAAGAATTACTCAAAATGCCCATAAAGGAAGATAAGAAAAATCTAAATGTTAGATTATATTACATAAAGATAGCTTTAAAGGTTTCCTGTATACACCTTACTGAGTTCCAGAAGAAAGGCATGAGGCAGAGATAATATTTGGCCAAGAATAAGTTACTGTAAATTGATGAAAAATGTGAATCTGCAGTTCAAGATGCCCAATAAAAAATAAAAAGAAATCCACACCTAAAAACGTGCTGAATTGAAGAATACCAAAGACAAGCAGTCCAAGCTTTTTAAGCTTTTAGCACTTAGAGAGGCTGGACAGATTAATTTCTAGGAGCAGGGTAGGCTGAAGACAGCTCTTAGCAACTGTCTCCAGGCAATTGGGGGAAACATCATAAATGGGCTGAAAACAGTGGCTGCCACCCTCCTGAGAGTTTCCTACATGCAAACACCTTCCTAGAATGCAGCAATGTGAGCCATCTCCCTCAGACCAGCCTGAAGGTGTCCTACCAACCAACTCCCCTTAAAGAAACTTCCAAAGCATGTACTTCAGGAAGAAATAGATCTCAGAAGGCAAGAGGAAATAAAGTTTATGGTGAATATGTGAGTAAAACTAAGCTATAAAATAGCCATATTTATGTGGTTGAAAAAATAACATATCTGGGCAGTGCCTGTGGCTCAAGGAGTAGGGTGCTGGCCCCATATGCCAGAGGTGGTGGGTTCAAACCCAGCCCTGGCCAAAAAAAAGAAAGAGAAAAAAAAATCAAACAAAAATGCCATGAACGCTGCTCTAGTCAGGAACAGGGTACCCGGAATTAAAGTGTTTTAAAGTTCTTATGTGCCTGAGTAAGATAACTCAGACTTTAAGTAAAACATGACGGCTAAAAATTCTAGAAAAACCACTAAAAGATTGGAAATAAAGCATACTATTTTTAAACTAATGAGGGGGTGACTCGCTACAATGAAAGCAAGAAAAAAAAATTAGCATGGAAAAATGAGGCAAACATACAAATAACACAAAAGAAGATAATAGAAATGAATCTAAATATCTCCGTAATCGTGATCAATGTTTATAACTTTGACTTAAATGGTACAAAAGCAATTTATGTAACCAAAACATTTATGCCCTTGCAATATTCTGAAATTAAAAAAAAAAAAGACAAAAATCAGCCATTCATCATTTTCGGGAGCCATTCTGAAAACATAAATGAAAGTGGAAAAAAGATACACAAAGTTTAGGCAAAACATTCCTTATTTCCCCCTATATTTCATGTCAACCCATCATTTGTACTTTGCTAGTCTGAAGCCTTTGAATTATATAAAGGGAGGTGTGATTGCCCTATAGGTGTGTGCGCCAGATGCCCTGGGCTTTGGAGTGTGCAGGTCTCTGAGTCATGAGTCTTAGTGAGGACAGACAGGATTCCAGAGGTCTGGTTTCAGCCTCCCTGGCTTAGGTTGAATTCTTGAAATAACCACAAGGCCTATGGTTATTTACATAAAGCTCCAAGAGTATTTGAGGGTGAATCCATAGCACCCAGTTGAGAGGAGACCAGACTGCAGCAGTTTTTGTGGCTGTTGTCACTGCCAGACATGCAAAAGGAAGACAGAGGGGTGACAAGTTTTACTTGTAATAGATGTGAAAATGGGTGGAGAGGCACTTTGGGAGAGAGACATAATCTCCCAACTCCATGAGGCATAGGACAGCATCTCATGCACAACCTTACTGGAATTAGAAGGTCTTTTGTGAAGAAAATGAACCTCTGGGCGGCACCCGTAGCTCAGTGGGTCAGGTGCCAGCCACATACACCCAGGCTGGTAGGTTTGAACCTGGCCTGGGGCCAGCTAAAACAACAATGACAACTGCAACAACAACAACAAATAGCCAAGTGTTGTGGTGGGCGCTTGTTGTTGCAGCTACTTGGGAGACTGAGGCAAGAGAATTGCTGAAGCCCAAGAGTTGGAGGTTAGGGTTGGGTCGGTGTGAGCTGTGATGCCACGGCACTCTACCCAGGGCAACAGCTTGAGACTCTGTCTCCAAAAAAAAAAAACCTCTATGAGACATTGAATATATGTCCATTCTGAAGAGCCCCAGGATACAAGCAAAACAGAGGGGAGAGTGTCACTGAAGAGGGAGGAAGAGAGACCTGTGTCTGGTTTTTGCTTTTTCTATCTTGAGGGTGATGACAGCATATTTAACATGTGATCAACATGAGAAAGTCAGGCTGGTACGATCCCACTGAGGGGCAAGGCACATGCCGTGGCTGTCCTGGCAAGTCCCTTGTCCTGGCAGCAGCCTCAGATGCCTCTTGACCTTTTTTTCTCTTTCAAAAGCCAGGCAGCGGCTGAGTCCAGGCAAGTCACCCTGGGATAGGCAGAGGAATGGAAGGTGTACCTGCCAAGCCACACGCCTCCTCTGAGAACCCTTGGCTCTGTCCAGGTGCTGCAGCACCCCCCCACCCCCCCAGCCCCACATCCCCCATCAGCAGCAGCTCCTGGAATTTCCCCATCTGTAGAATGAGAACAACACCAACATTCCTATCCAAGGAGCTAATCAGAAAATTGACAATACAGCCTCGGTGCCTGTGGCTCAAGTGGCTAAGGCACCAGCCATATACAAACAACAATGATGGCTGCAACCAAAAAATAGCTGGTTGTTGTGGCAGGCGCCTGTGGTCCCAGCTACTTGGGAGGCTGAGGCAGGAGACTCGCTTGAGCCCAGGAGTTGGAGGTTGCTGTGAGCTATGATGCAACAGCACTCTACCCAGGGGATAGCTTGAGGCTCTGTCTCAAAAAACAAAAAAAAAAGAAAGAAAATTCCAATACAAATCTTCGTAGAGGATCAATGATAATAGATGCTAAATTATAATGTAGTTCATATGATTTACCAATCATTATCTCCTTCCTGGAAACTGTAAGAGAGCTGATACCTCTAACCTTTCTCCCCCTACCCCCATGCTAGACTCCTGAAGATGAAATTGTGTGTGAATAAATGACACACCAAGGGACACTATATTGTTCTGGAGCCAAATCAAAAAATTTTGAATTATGATTTAAAAATTACAAGTGTTCCATATGTTTTAAACAAATAAGCTTTAAATCTCAATTTAAGAGATTGTACATGTAAATCAAAGACCGAAACTATATAGCTCCTCAAGAAGTTTTTCTTTATTTAGATGTTTGTCTGCCAACATGATTTTTGCTTTTTTGCGAAAAAGGAATTTAGTCTAATTCAGAGGTTATTTTAAAGTTGTTTCAAAATATGGACTTAGGAAGGACATAGAAATAGCATAGCAAGGAACTAGTAAGTAGGAGAGAAATGTAAAGAAATGTATGGGTATGAAGACGTATTTTTGGTAAGGAAGGTTAAAAAGAAAAGAGAGTAAGATATGGTGGCTCACACCTGTAATCCCAGTGCTTTCAGAGGTTGAGGTGGGGAGGATCAATTGAAGGCAAGAGTTTGACACCAGTCTGGGCAATACAGCAAGACCCTGTCTCTATAAAAAATAAAAATTAGCTGGGAATGGTGGCACATACCTGTAGCCCCAGGTACTGAGTAGGATCACTTGAGCTGAGGCGTTCAAGGCTGCAGGTGAGCCATGATTACATCACTGAACTCTAGCCTGGACAACACAGTGAGACTCTGTCTCTGAAAAAAAGGGAGAATAATTTTGTATGAAAAATAATATGGTGAGGTAAAATAACTGGTTATTTGGGAAAGAACAAGTTAGAACAAAGGAGAAAGGTTTAGGCCTGGAGTGGTGGCTCATGCCTGTAATCCCAGCACTCTGGGAGGCTGAGGCAGGTGGATTCCTTGAGCTCAGGAGTTTGAGACCAGCCTAAGGAAGAGTAAGACCTTATCTCTACTAAAAATAGAAAAACTAGCTGTTGTTATGGCTGGAGCCTACTGTCCCAGCTGCTTGGGAGGCTGTGGTAAGGGGATTCTCAAGCCCAAGGGTTTGGGGTTGCTGTGAGCTATGATGCCATGGCACTCTACCCAGGCTGACAGAGCAAGACTCTGTCTCGAAAATAAAAAGAAAGAAAGAAAGAAGAAGGATTTAACCTTGTCATGAAATGTCTTTGCAGGTCATGAAAAGGCACATGAAGGCATTTTGTGTGCAATCAACTTGGCTGTAATCAGAAGGGAATTAATGTGTTTTTGAAGATTGAACTTAGGTATTAAAAATATACCGATCTGGTTCCCTATGTTAGAACAAGTTTTTCTTGAAATATTGATCTACTCTCAGTAAACATTGCAGGAGGTTTTGATTTTTAATTCTGAAACGTGTCTTGACGTTTTCAGCCATCTCCTGAACTGCAGCTTCTTCCAGTTTTATAGTTTCTATTTCTGCCACGTTTCTTTCTGAGATCCATTTAATTTCCCTAATTTCAGGTTAGAAATGCTGTCTTTTTCATTTCAAATGATAATATTCTTTCTTGAGGTAGAGTTTTTCTCTTGAAGCTTCTCAGATTCCTATCTCAGCAGCTCATCTTCTGCTGTCTGCTGCTGTGATTCACAGGGCCGGTCACGGCCACCTGCTCTTCCTCTCCTCCCCTTGAGAAGGTCTGGGTGGTAACTCTCATCTAGCTTTCTTGTCTGCTCATTGAAGTTTTGCTCTGTCTCTAACTCTGTTATGGCCTAATACTCAAGTGTTTGTCTTGAAGACCTAGAGAAGCATGGTTTACCTCCAGTATAACTTGATTCTGTACTCTTGGGTTTTCCTTTTCTCTCTTTCTTTCTCTTTTTTCCTTTTTCTGAGATTAGGGTCTTGCTCTGTCACTGAAGCTGGAGTATAGTGGTGCAATCACATCTCCCTGCAGCCTCAAACTCCTGGCAGGGCTCAAGGGATTCTCCCACCTCAGCTACAGCCAGCTAATCTCTTGGCTTTTCTTTTTTCTTTTTTTTTTTAAATTTGAGATAGTCTCGCTCTTTTAGCAGGACTAGAGTGCTAGGCCTCATAGCTTACTGCAACCTCCATCTCCTGGGCTTAAGCGATCCTCCTACCTGGGCCTCCCAGAGTGGTAGGGTTACAGGAGTGAGCCACTGTGTCCAGCCCTGTGGCTTTTTTTGATGTGTCAGAATTGTTCCACGTAACCAGGAGAACTCTCCATGCTGTTAGGCACTATATTATGGTACACACACATACCTTCCTATCTGATTAAATTCAAGTACCTTTTCATCAGGTTCAAATTCCAGGTTATCCAAATGGGTTTGCCCTAAGGAGAAACAATCACACAGCAGGACGTTATCTTTACTTCTTTGGTAACTGCCCTAAGAAACAAAGATTTTGTGTTTTATCAAGATAATTTCAGGTTGTCTTTATCAGGTTTTTGATTACTTAGGAAAACTGAGCACTGAAAAGTTAACTTTTTTTTTTACATCCATGTTACTTTCTGTATTGCTTTCAAAATGTTTTGATTATCACTGTAGTTAAATGAATGAATAATACTAATTTTTCACAGTGACCTATGATCCTGTTTCAATCAAGTGTTTAAAACCATTTGGCATCTTTGATTGGCTTCCCCAATATCAAAAAAGTAAGTCTTTTTGACCAAAAATTAGAGCTTTCCCAGTTGAGACCCTGGGCAGCCTCATAGGATATATTTCTTGTCTTGCAGAGATATTAAATGATCAGGCTTATTTGGTAAATTATATAGGAACATTGTCAAATGATAAGCAATACCAGTTCTTTTAGTTACCTTTCTGGGCGTTACTGATATGAATGTTACAAAATTGCATAAAAGTCTTATAAATCTAATATGTGTATGTCATCAGCCATAATTATGGTTACAATTATTTTTTGAGGTATAGTCTCTCTATGTTGCCCAGACTGATCTCAAACTCCCACCCTCAAGTTATCCTCTCACTTCAGACTCTCAAAGTGCTGGGATTACAGCTGTGAGCCACTGCACTTGGCCTGATTACTATTTTGTGTGCCATAAAAATAGCCAATTTGCTAGTCAGTGGCTGACTGTAATGAACTTCCATCAGATTTTTAACCATGCCTATTCTAAGTCCCTGCTATTCACTGTTTTTTTTCTTATTTTGCTGTAAAAGGACTTGCAATCAGATTCATAAAAAGGACTCTAATAAGTACTTTTAAATACAGATTTTTTTAAAACCAACAAAAAAATTATCCCTCTCTTTTTATTTCCTCCTATAAATACTGTTATTTTAAACTCTCCAACAAATGCCTTCTGATGGGAGGGTACAGATGTGTCTGGCAGTATACAGCAAATCAGAGGTTTTTATCTTACGTCTCTTGGGACAAGGAAAAAGTGGAATGAGGATGAGGGCGCTTTCAGGGCAGAAAAGCAACACAATTCACTAGGGACACTGCTGGGCTGGGCAGGGCACCCTGCCAGGCTGAGTAGGGGACCCACAGACTCAGGGCCCAGATTAAGTACAGATTTCTAATAACTTTAAGATAATAGACTGAATGAAAACTTTCTAGAATTCTACTAAAGAAACTGATAGGGCAGCACCTGTGGCTCAAAGGAGTAAGGTGCCGGACCCATATGCCGGAGGTGGCAGGTTCAAACCCAGTCCTGACCAAAAATAGCAAAAAAAAAAAAAAGAAAGAAACTGATAGGTTTATGAAACTGCTAATAAAGATCAAGCAAAACAAGAGTTAATTATATGAGATTGAATGACTGATGAAGGTAATGCCTTATGACTTTCATTTGAAACAATATTGGTGCTTTACATTAATGTTTTGTTTTCCAGATTTAAGGAAATTTTCTCTCTTGAGCTACCTCTAATTTATAGTAATTTGGTATACTTCTGTAACAAAGGTAGAAATATTTGCTTTTTCTCTTTGAGCCTTACAAAATTCAGAAATTGTCCATGAGTATTCTCCTTTTTTTTAAGGGGGGAAAGGGGTGATATGGTTACTTGCATAAGAATCTCATAAATAAACAGGATATGAGGCTACGCACAGTGGCTCATGCCTATAATCCCAGCACTTTAGGAGGCCAAGGTGGAAGGATCACTTGAGATTAGGAGTTTGTGACCAGCCTCACGGTCAATACAGTGAGACCCCATCTTTGCAAAAAAACAAGAAAAATTAGCCAGGCCTGGTGGTCACATCTGTGGTCCCAGCTACTCTGAAGACTGAGGCAGGAGAATCGCTTGATCCCAGGACTTCAAGGCAACAGTGAGCCATAATGGCACCACTGTGCTCCAGCCTGCACTGGATGTCAGAACAAGACCCTGTCATAATGAGGCCCTCACCCCTCCCCATGCCAACTTTTTCACTTGGCAAGATAACAGTGTAATTAAAGTTTCATAATTAGTAGCTTCTGCTGGTAACTTGACAGAACCTGACCTAAGAGACCCTTTAGTATCTATTTGTTAAATAAGAAAATATCTGCTATGCCATGTGCTGGGCCTGGATGGATTCCTCTGGGTAAGTTGAGACTCATACACACAATAAGAAAATAGGCCATATGGTTACAACATGTGTCACCTAATTCCTCATGGTCATTTGATTTATTCAATTGGCTGCCTTTAAGCCCAGGTTCATGGCTCAAAACCATTATGCAAACTAGGATTGTCATATTACTATTAATTTTATTTAGTATTTTCTGTTTTTAAACTTTGTGGCTGTTACTTATTAAATTTCTGCAGAAGTACAACTCCTAACAGAATAATGTTGGCCCAGCATTATTAGGATAATAGGATGATAGCAAACAGATAAAGTTGAACTGAACGATGGACCCCAGGTAGACCTAACCGGTGAGCCACTTCCTATAAACCTCCCCTGTTGCTGAAATGTGGCTAAAAGGGTTTTTTGAAACTGACTCCTAGTCATTATTTGCCCACTCCAATGAGAGATCAGACCAGTGATCTGGCCCATCCTAGCACCAAGGGACAGTCGAAATGCAACTACAGGATGACTGATCAGTGATATTTTTGGAGAAAGACCTTATCAAAATGGGGAAATAGAGCTGGGAAGCCATGAAGGGAAGGTTATCATGCATAAATACTGATAAGAACTATCACAAAGGACTTCTGGAAAAACCCCAACCATGCACAAAGGCCGTCACAACCTTACACACACAAAAATATTTCTGCGAGGACATCTGCCAGCAACTGCCTGTCCAACCTCAGACTGGCATCATCTTTGTTAGCCAAGGATCTTTGTAGCCAAGGATAATTATTTCAAAACAATTATGTAATCATACTTATCTTTCCTTTATCTCCCTGTACACTCCATTTACTATGGCACATGTATTCCCATTGCAGTATCCTATTCCCAAATAAATATCGTTTTCCTTTAGAGAGGCCATGTCTGTTACCTGGGTTGACAGAACCATGGAGTACAGCTGCCCTGGTTAGGTTTTTCTGGTAACCAGAGGCCACAGTTGAGCTGCATTCAGCTGAGCTCAACCTAGGTCAGCTGACTTAACATGACCTACAATAATGATTGTTACTTTAACACCACATTTTGGGATAGTTTTTTACACAGCAGTAGCTAAGTAATACAATTCCTTATGAACTCATGGTGGCAACCTGGGAAGCAATGCTTCAGGTGATTTTCAGATAATCTCCTTATAGCACTTGCTCCTGCTGAGTGGCCCAGGCCACAGCATTTTAGGCCCTTCATTTATGGCTGGCTTCAATCTTATAGTCTTATCACACAGCTCAGTAGCCAGGAACAGGTCAATCAGAGCCTTATCCATGTATCTTCCCCCCAACACAAAGAGCTTACACTGAAGCAGTATGTAAATTCTTTTTTATTAGTGTTTATTGAGATTATAAAATATAATAAGTTATATATACAGAATTAGACAAAAAAAATTGACAATTAAGGCTTCACTGGCTATGGGACACAGACTTAGCTTGGGGTGTTTTATGAATGTTTGTAAGTATTGCAAAGTAATAACTATCTCCATACAAAAATGGCAGGGTGGGGTCCCAGGTTAGGTCAGTGAGAATTAGTATGATTTCACTGATTCTGAATTCCACATATAGGATAAAGATCATCAGATCATTCTATTTGTTTCCACCTAAGTAAATGACAAGGAATGTGTAACTAAGTAAGGACCAGCTCCTTAAAATGGCAAGGTGAGAGCCAATGGAACGTGGTCTGAGCCCCCCAGGATTCTAGCAGCATGAGACGAGGCCAAAGGCCCAAACAGGGAGCAGCCACCACCCCATCACCCGCCTTCACCGAAAACACTGTCATCTGTCGTCCTGGAGCGTATGCTCATCACAAGTGACATTTGCAGTCTAATTATGGGAAGACTCTCATCATCATTATCACAAAGCAGGGGACAGGATTTCAAAGAGGAATTAAAAGGATAATTAAGCTTTGCTGTGGAGTATTTAGCTTGCAGGATTTTTACCAAAAGGTTCTGAAAAACAGCAGCAAACAGACACAGTAAATGACGCTATTAAATATTCAGGACCTCATTATGATCCTCTCACAGTACGTTCTGCATTCACTGGCAGGAAATTGCTTGTTGGCATTAAAGATATAACTGATTTTTCCCACAAAACGTTTGTTCAGCCATGCAACTGCAATTTTAAAAACTTTGCTTTGTAAGTAAGAGACTGTTTTAATTTAGTAATAATCACCATCAGACCTGTGAGCAGGGGCTCAGCAGGGAGCCCTAAATTAACCCCTGGTGTGATCACCACCCTGGCTCCCAAGCTCTTGGCAATTACAGGTGTATTAAGAGAATTCGCCAAGAACAATGCCAGTTTATTAAATTTATCTCCATAAATGTTATGTCAAACATTGCAGTTACTGTGAAAATACCAATTCTGAATTTTTCTGCTTTTATTCCCATTTTACTTGATGTCCCACACTGTGTTCACTTCTGTGGAGCACCTCAAAGGCCAGGCACTTCTTGCAGCTCCACTTTCCTTCTGTTCACCTGCACCTTCCTTCCCTTGATTATAAAATTGCTGCCTAACCTCTCATTTCCAGAAGAGAAACTGAGGCTGAGGGAGGGAGAAGAAAATGGCCCATGGCCAGGCTCATCACCACACTACAGGGCTCCACTGTCCCTGACTGGCTCAGAAGGCTGAATCTCTTAACTCACACACCATAAAAGCTCATCCACAAATCTCAGACACTTGGAATCTGAAATTGTGTATGACTGAGTTCTGAGGTGTCATCGTTTTCCTTTCTAAGCAGAGTTGACCACTCATGCCTGATTGAAGCCAAAACACAGCCTGACATATGATAATTTAAACTGCTGTGTTTAAGCACGGCTGTCCCCAAAGGGTCAAGTGTGCCTGAGGATGAGAGAGGAGGGCCATTCCGTGTAATTCAAACCACAGGGCTTCCGGCCAAGAGAACTGGCCACTGTGCATCTAGGTGACTGGACAATCACACAGCAACACAAAGAAAGCAGTGTTGACCGGAAGGCTGGAGGAATATGGATGACTTCAAGAAAATAGCAGAGTCATCCTAATGGTCACGTAGGATACTAATGGACTTGTACTAAACCTGAAACAATTCACAGAGTGGAGCGCCTGCATTTTGTAGGCATTTTACCAAAATGTCTGAGCTCTGAGCGGCTGTCTTCTTGAGGATGCCCTCCTTTGCCACCCCCATGGGAAGCCATCTCCCCATCAGAACTTCTATTACATTTTCTTAGCATCTCTTCATTCAGCTTGTGTGATGTCATCTGGCAGAGTGCTTTGTAAACATTCATTCCTTCTGCCTTCCACAGGAGTGCAATCTCCTTAAAAACGGGGTCCAGATTCTTCACCTCTGTTATCTCTATGTACTCATTTAAGTACCCAACAGCATCTCTTGAATGAGTTAACAGTTTGCTGGATGAGTGAAGAAATATTCACTCCACCTGGAAAAGTGCAGGTGGGCAGCTGAGAGCATCCCGACTTTACTCCTTTCTCTCTGGTCGGACTGGAAGACAGGCCTATTTGCTCCAGCTCCTTGAGCAGCGTAAGGCACATAGCAAAGTAGCCTTGATTCCTGGTCATCTGTCCGCACCACTCACAGCTGCGGGGCCCTTGTTAGGTCTTTGGTGGATCCTGGGAGGACAGGCCATGGTCTTGGTCCTCAGGAAGCCGCAGGTGGCTGGGAGGCAGGTGGCATTGCCCCAGCCCACTCCAGGATGTCTGCACATAAGGACTCCACAGCATCCAGCCGCTCAATTTGCACCAGTTTTGTGAGCAGCTCAGGGATGCTATAGCCTGCAGTGCTGATGCGGTCAAAGAGCTGCATGCCGTCTGTCATTCCCCCAATCTCATCCCTCTTCAGTCCAAAGCTTTCAGCAAGGTGGCGCCACGTTTTTACCACAGCCTTCTCGGAGTTGTAGGTGGAGCTGAGCATTCGGCTTGTCTTCTCCAGGCAGTCAAAAGGCAGCTCCGTGGGGCTGAGACCTATAGACACCAACACCATAGTCAGATGTCACAAATGGCAGTCAGCAGAAGCCTAACAGCTTTCAAACTTACTTTTAAAACCTTAAAAATTCTAAAAGAAAACACAGATGCAAAAAGCCACACAAAACAAATGCATGCTTAAAGTAAACAATACCTAGAACCCTGCAGATACCTTGATCCCAGCAATAACCCCACCCCCACTAGGGAAACAACTGCTAATATTGGCTGTTATAGAAATCCTTTCATGACCACCATTTTTAGCAGTCCTCCAAGACTTCAATATAGGTTATCCTCAGTTGGGTAACCCTGCCTTACATGGGAATGGGCAGAAGGGACCAAAGGGACATAATGTCCCTTTCTGGGGACAGTAGTCAACTGTAGGCAGGGTGTTCACAGTCTATGGTTGAGGTTCTCTGGACCAAGTCACTGCAGACTCAGTGGTCTAATGTTCTCAGTGCTAACTATAAAATAGACTCAACCAAGTGCATTTAAAAAATTGATGTATTTCTACTTCTAGAAGATGGAGCAGACATACTTTTCCCTATTCCTCCCACTAAATAAAGCTATAAACCCTGAACATTATGTATAAAACAAACATAAGACAACACTGAATAATGGAAAGAAGAAGATAGATCCACTATGGACCTCAGGACTTGAGGAATGCCATGGTGGTGACTTTCCTGGTTTTTCTTTTGCCTCACATGCTCCAGACATGAAGCTGAAATCCAGAAATCACAAGCACAGACAAAAATAACCCTAACAAATGTCTTCCCTCTTGGCTCGGTGCCTGTAGCTCAGCCACTAGGGCGCCAGCCACATACACTGGAGCTGGTGGGTTCGAATTCAGCCTGGGCCTGCCAAACAACAATGACAACTACAACCAAAAATAGCTGGGCGTTGTGGCGGGCACCTGTAGTCCCAGCTACTTGGGAGGCTGAGGCAAGAGAATTGCAAGAGCCCAAGAGTTTGAGGTTGCTGTGAGCTGTGATGCCATGGCACTCTACCCAGGGCAACATAGTGAGACTCTGTCTCAAAAAAAAAAAAAAAAGTCTTCCCTCTTGTAGGCAAAAAGCACAGGAAAAGAGCAAGAACAAAACATAATTGCTCTATTCACTGAAACACCACCTACATCCTACACCATCAAGGGCTCAATGGGAAGTCCAGACTTCGACCCTCATAGGGTGACAATACTGTCCCAGGTGGTGTTAGGGAAGGCCATGTAGGGACAGCTCTTCTCCCCCCATGGTGTCAGGGGAAACCATGTGGGAAGCCAAACTCCTAAGCCCCAACTAGCCATAACAAGGAGCTCCAACTTAGATGTCAGTGAAGGCTGAGTGGGGAGCTCGGATGTCTGGCAGTAACAAGATTGCACTCCCATTCTCCTGCATGGGGTTATCAAAGGGCCCACTCAATAGCTGCAGGGCCTTCTAAAATAAGTATGATCCAGAGTCTTTTAACATGACATAAAAATGTCCAGGTTTCAAAATAAACTTACTCATGATCCCAAGAATCAGGAATTTCTCAAATGAGTGAAAAAGTTCAATACAGGCAAACTCTGAGATGTCAGAGATGTTAGATTATCTAAAAAGAATTTTGAAGAAACCATAATAAAAATGCTTCAACACACAATTATGAGCATACTTAAACAAAAAAGAAAAGCACAGCAAAATATAGAAAATATTAAAAAGAACCAAATGAGAATATTAGAACTGAAAAATAGAATGACCAGAATGAAAATCTCAGTACATGGGTTCAATGGCAGAATAAAGACAGTGGAAAGAATCAGTGAGCTGGATAATAGAAAAATAGAAATTAATCAGAGAAAATAAGCTGAAAAACATTGAGCCCCAGGGAGCTAAGATTTGTGTCATAGAGTTCCAGAAGGACAGGCAAAAGAGAGCAGGGCTGAAAAAGTACTCAAAGAAATAATGGCTGAAAACAACCCAAATTTGTAAAGAGACATTATCTCAGTTTCAGGAAACTAAGAAAGTCCTAAACAGGATAAACTCAAAGACATTTGTGTCAAGACACATCATAAGTAAAGTTCTGAAACTTAAAGGCCAAAGAAAAACATTACCTCATCTGTTGGGGAAAGACAATTAGAATGACATGGATTTATCATCAGAAACCTGAATACTAGAGAGAAGTGGCACAGTATTTTCAAGGACTGAAAGAAAAGAACTATCGACCCAGAATCCCATACCCAGTAAATATACCCAATGAAAATATACTTCAGAAATGAAGGGGAAATCAAAGATATTCCAAGATGATAAAAAATTAAGGACTTGTCACCAGCAGACCTACCCTAAAGAGCAACTAAAGAAAATTCTCTAAACAGAAAGGAAATGATAAAAGAACAAAACCTGAAACATCAGAAAAAAACACAGTAAGCAAAAATATGGGCAAATACAATGGGCTTTACTTCTCTTTTTAAGTTTTCTGAACTGTGTGACAGTTGAAGCAATTGATGTGGTTCTAGATAAACGTAGAAGAAATATTTATGACAACTACAAACAGGGAAGGTAAAGGAAATAAAGATAAGGTTTTTATACTTCATTCAAAAATGATAACACCAGTTGAATGATAAGGTATATATGTATAACTACTAAAATAGTTATTTTTAGAAGAAGCACTCAAAACACATCACTCAAAAAAATGTCAAAATGGAATCCTGAAATATGTTCAAGTGACCCACCAGAAAGCAGGAATAAGAAATGAAAAACAGAAACAGCAAACAAAAAAATAAAATAATAGACTTAAAACCCAAATATAACAATAACCACATTAAATGTAAATGGCTTAAATACTAACTAAAAGTCAGAGCTCATCAGTGTGGACTTAAAAATTACCCAGCATAAGATGTCTACAAGAAACTTACTTCAAATATAATAATATAGGCATGTTGAAAGTAAAAGGATTGAATAAGATATATCAGATAAAGATATATCAAGAACAGGAAGGCAGAAGTATCTATAAAGATAAAGTAGATGTCAATGGGAAAAAAATTATGAGAGACAGACAGGGACATTCTATGACAATAAAAGGGTCAATCCACCAAGAAGATACAGCACCAAACACAAAGCTCCAAAATATGTGAAGCAAAAACTGGTAGAACTAAAAGGAGAAAGAGATATGTCTCCAATTACAGACAAAGGTTTCAACACCTCTCCCTCAGTAATCGGAAGAACAATTGGAAGAAAATTTATAAGAATATAGAACTTACCAAAACCATTAACCAACAGAATCTAATCAACATTTATTGAACACTCTACTCAACAACACCAGAATACACATTCTGTGTTAATGCAGACCTTACACCTCAACAAATTAAAATAACTGAAATTATACAAAATGTATTCTGCAAGAGAATTAAAATAGAAATTAATAATAAAAATTTCACACACTTGAAAACAAAACAACACACTTCTAAGTAATTCATGGGTCAAAGAGTATGTTTCAAAGAAAATTTTAAAATGAATGATAATAATATACCAGTATTTGTGTGATACAGGTAAAGGAGTACTGAGAGAGAATTTTGTAGCAAAAATATATACATTACAAAAGAGGTAACTCCCAAGTGAATAATCTAAGCTCCTATCTCAAGCACGTAGGAGAATATTAGCAAAGTAAACCCAAAGTAAAGTGAAGGAAGGAAATAGTACAATTGAGAGCAATAAGTAATAAGCTGAAAAGAATAAGGTAACAGAGATCCACATGAAAGGAGTCAGTTAAAAAAAAAAAAGAAAGGAGTCAGTTATTTGAAAAACTGACAAATCTCTAGTGAGATTGAGAAATAAAAACTATAGAAGACAAAAATTACCAATATCAAGAATGAAGAAGGAAATATCACTCTGTCACCTCACACATTGAACAGATAGCAAGAGAATATGACGAGCAACTTTACACACATAAATTTGAGAACTTACATGAAATGGAACAATTTCTCAAAAAGCATAAACTACCACAGCTTACCCAACAAAAACCAGATCATTTGAATAGACTTATAATTATTAAGAAAAGTGAATTTATAATTTTAAAAATACCCCAAAAGGAAATCTCCAGGCCCACATGATTTTACTGAAAATTTTTACCTTTTTTTTTTGAGACAGAGTCTCACTTGTAGCCCTCAGTAGAGTGGGCATCACAGCTCATAGCAACCTCAAACTCTTGGGCTTAAGCAATTCTCTTGCCTCAGCCTCCCAAGTAGCTAGGACTAGAGGCGCCCACCACAAGGCCTGGCTATTTTTTTTAGAGACAGGGTCTCGCTCTGGTTTAGGCTGCTCTCAAATCTGTGAGCTCAGGCAATCCACCTGCTTCAGCCTCCCAGAGTGCTAGCATTACAGGAATGAGCCACCTCTCTTGGCAATTTTACCAAATTTTTCGGGAAGAATTAACAATATTATTCTACACAATTTTTCCAGAAAGTAGAAAAGGAAGAAACGCTTCCCAACTAATTTTGTGAAGAAGGTAGTATAACTTGATGTGAAAACTAGACAAAGACAAAACACACACACACACAAAATCACAGGCCAATAGCTCTCATTAATACAAATGTGCAAAATCCTTAATAAACTATTAGCAAATAGAATTCAACAATATGAAAAAAAGAATTGTTCATCATGACAAGTGGAGTTTTATTCCAGGGAGACAAGATTAGCTCAATATTCAAAGTTTACTTACTAAATTAATGTCAACCATTTATAAAAAGCCTAGAGCTAACATTGTAACTTTATGGTGAAAAAACTGAAAGCTTTCCTTTTAAGATCAGAAATAAGGCAAAGATCCCGACTCTCACCACTCTTGTTCAACATAGTGCTGCAAGTTACAGCCAGTGCAGTAAGGTGAGAAAGGATAGAAAAAGCTAACCAATTGGAAAGGAAGAAATAAAATGGTCCCACTTACGAGGACTTAACCTGTGATTATCGAGGTAAAAAATCCCCAAAAATATAAAAGAAAACTCCCAGGAAGTGAATTCAGCAAGGTCACAGTTCAACCTAAACATGCAAAAATCAACTGTATATTAGCAATGTATACATGGATATTAAATTAAAACAAAATGTCACTTATAATTGCTCCAAAAAATGTAGACTTAAGGTGTGATTCTAGCAAAATATGTACAGAACTTGTATGCTGACAACTACACAATGCTGATAAAAGAAATCAAAGATGGTCCAAATAAATGAAGAGACATATCATATTCCTGGATTAGAAGACTCAATTTAATAAGAATGTCAAGTCTCCCAAAATTGATTTATGAGTTTGATGCAACTTCTATCAAAATCCCAGTAAGGTATTTTATATACATAGGGAATGTTATTCTAATACTTATATGGAAAGACAAAGGAACTAGAATATCTAAAAGATTTTTGGGGGAAAATATACAATAAAATGGGAGCAGTCTATCCGATTTCAAGACTTATATAAGTTATTAGATAGCTTATTGTATTATACATGAACCAAGACTGTATTGTGCTATCAGAGGGACTGACACACAGATGAAAGCAATAGAGCAGAGACCCCAGAAAATAGACGTAGGCAAATATACCAAACTGCTTTTTGACAAAGGTGCAAAGCAATTCAATGGAAGAAAGCATTTTGAACAAATGGTGCTGGGGCAACTAGATATCCACAGGCAACAAGATGAACCTTGACCTAAGTCTCATATTATTATATCATTTATATGTATATATTAACTACACAACTAGCCTATTACCCAACAGATGCACTCCTGGACACAGATAAACCTCTACACAAATGTTTATAGCACCTTTATTCCTAATAGCTTCTGATTGGAAACAAGATGTCCTTGTCCCAGATGTCCTTCAGTAAGTGAATGGTTAAAGAATCTGTCGCCCATCCACACCACAGAACACTGCTCAGCAACAAGGGAGTTACCAATACATGAAGCGACCTGATTACATACTGTATGATTCTACTTTTATATCATTCTTGAAATGACAAACTTATTGAAGTTGAGAACAGATTGGGGCTCCTGGGACCCGGGGCTGTGGGGTGGGTGTGAATTTAGTGTGGCCATAAAGTGACCACCAGAGGGGCCTTGTGGTGATAAGAGTGGCCTCTAGCTTCACAGCATTAATATCAGTGTCAATGTTGTGACTTTTGTTCTTAATTGAAAAGAAAAAACCAAAAGGATATTGCTGGGACTCACTCCTGACTAATTACATCAGGGTTTTGGGGTCAGGTGGGGTTGAGAGGCAGAAAGCTGGTGACACTGACACTCACCAAGGCCAAAACTGCTGGGTGAGGCTCTGAGCTGTGGCTGCATGGCCACATCTCTGTGGTACCAGGCACCCTCCTAGGCCCACTGGTGGGGCTCCTCTTACATGTGAGAGTCTTAAAACTAGGTGTCCCAGTGAAAACCAGTGTCCCAGGGGTGTAGATTCCTATCATACTTTGGAGTGGGGAAGAACATTCTGACAGATGGAACGCAAGCCTCAGACCATCCTGCCCTGGGCAGCCTGGGCCATACCAGGCTTGCTCGGGCAGGCTGACCGGGCGTGTGTTTATGGAGAGATGCCACATTTCGGCAGACAGCCAAGGACTCTTGGCCCTGGCATTCACCTGCGGTACAGTTATTTCTGGCCAGTGGAGCACCTGAACAGCAGGTCTGCTCGGTGAAGGGGTAAGGAGATGACTGGGAGCATGCGGGTAGTTGGAGGGGGGGATGCCAACCAGACAGGAAGTGGGAAAAACCCCTGACCTCTGCCATGAGGGGTTTATCTTCGGGGTAAATGAGAAGGTAACCTGGAGGCTGGATTTTGCAGGGGTTGGGAGCTGAGGATCATGATTTCGGACTGCAGTATTGATGCTCTCTGTCCCATTATCTCTTCCCTGCACACAGCAGACAGAGGTTGCCGTGAGACAGCCTGTCTTTGAGAGGGAGGGACAGGCTCCCAAAGCTACTGGACATTGTGAGCCACTGTGGGAAGGGTAAGGGTAGCTAAGCGTGGGATGAATGGTCATGCTCCCAGGTGATGGTGTTAAGGCACAGACAAGCCTGGGGGTACTGGGCCCCCAGGGGTGTGAGGTTCCATCACTCTGCTCCCTGTCCCAGCTGAGGGTGCCCGGGTGGGGAAGAGCCACAGGAAATGAGAAAGATGCCAAATCCAGTCTCCCCACACCTGATGACCCATGTGGGCAGCTTTGCTTAGTTCCCTCCCAGGAGCGTCAGGGCTCCCATCCAGGCCCCTTCAATCTGCAGACATCAAGGTAGGCAGTGGCAGCTGCCTTGGGGCAGGTCCCTGGTGGCTCTTTTGTGCTTACCTTCCACGACTCCACACACGTTGGCATACACATCCAGTATCTTCTTCCTCCGACTCTGGATCTAAAAAAAATAGTTAAGAGAAGTTCATCTTCACACAGGGGAAATGGCAGCACTGGCAGATGGGCGCTGTGTCCTGCCACCCAGGAGACCTCAGCCCTGATTCTCAGGAAGAAAGGTGTTTTCTCTTTTCCCACTCACACATCTTCGGGGCCCACCAAGTGTGATTCTTGGGCTCAACTGGGCAGTCAGACTCACAAGACACCATGGCCATTGTTGGCATTGGTCTGGAAGGTGACCATGGGAATCCTGCTGGTCCAGGGGGAGCCACACATGCAGCTGCCAGCAGCACTGCTGGGGCTCTCCTCCTGGAGCAGGTGCCCAGGCCCAAGGAGATGAGGCCTAAGGGGCTCACATCCCACAGCCACAGCTGCTCGTACCTCTTGTATCACCACAGGCCCTCAGAGTCCTTGCAAATGGTAGCCCTGTTATAGAGGTCACTGGGCTCAGGAAAGCCCAGAACATAGTGTGTCCTGCCAGATCAGGCCAGAGTCAGGATCTCAGCTGGGCACTTTTACCCCCAGGGACTACCAGTGACAGTGCCTGGCAATGCAGCTGTTCTAAGCTGGGACCTGCGGCCAGAGGCACAGACCAGAGAGAGAACTGTCAGGGAGGGCTCTGCCCACACCCCAGGCCAGTCTGGGGACAATTCAGACATGTGAACCTCTTTTTATATTAAAATACATATATAGGAAATATACATATTATATATGTAGAAAATCATCTGGCTAGATATATGTCAGTATGTTTATAGAGATTTTTTTTCTGTCCTCTGGCATTCCTAGTGATTTTAACTTTCTTATTAATTTTTCATTTGTATAGTGACATAATAAAAGAAAGAAGAGTTATCTCTTTGTATCATACTGTCTTGCTGTGAACCTGTCACTCTGTCCAAGTCTCCCATGCTGGACTTCTGGAGAAACATGCTGTGTCACCGGAGAGCCCATTGAACAAGAAAGTTCTGGTGGACAATCTCCTGCCATAGAGTGAGGTAAGCACTGCAGGCGCCTCACCCCAGCTGACTTGTTGCTGGCAGCGGACTTCTCCCTCGCCAGGTGGACCAGTGATAGCAGGCACAGCTCTGGGGAGGCCTGCTTGTCGGGGGCAGGCTCCTCGTCACTATCCACACTGCGGCTCAGCAGCTGCTCGTTCTCAGATGAGGCGTCATTCTCACTGCAGAAATGAGAATGATACTGGTTAATGTGACTGACAGACCCTCCCGGTGGTGACCTGTGTCACCCAGGTATGGTCAGGTGGAATGGCTTGTTCCCCAAGCATTTGCTGAGCACCTTGTGGGCACTGGGCCAAGGGGATGTGAGATGAGAACAACATATCCACACAAGTCATGCCCACATGTGTGACCTGCAGGAGGCTGTGTAGGGGCTTCACAAAGGTGCTGTGGAGCTCCGGGGATCAGGGTTGCTCCTGAGGGTGGGGATGGCACCTGCTCACCTGCTGACCCACCATCTGACACACACAAGCTCAGTAAAGGCCCACTGAGTATGTCTTAGATCCCTACATTCAGTCCCAATAAGCACCAAGTTCAATCTATATCTTCATGTGACATCAACAAGTTTATATGGCCAGTACATACTCTAGAGTGAAAATGAAGCTTTTCCTTTTCAAGCCTGGGAACTCCCCTTGTCACTAGTGGATGACCTAGCTGAAATGTGTTCACTGTGGGAGCACCCAGGGGAGTGGGCAGGGTGGGTGGCCACACATGATGAGCTTGGGCGCAGGCCACCCCACCTCTCACTGCCCAGGTGCACACAGGACCCAGGTCAGCTCTAGACACATGTGATTTGTAGCTTAAACACTTAATACCAACCCAAATACTGGAGACCGGCTGTAAGCTGACCGGCCAAGTGTAACAAACTGGTCAGCATACATACATGTACAGGTACATGTCTGGTCTATGAAAATTAGGTCACCATAAGGTGGTCAATGCAGGGAGTTGGTGAGCTATGGAGGTTCTACTATATATTAAAAACAATTATACTTTTTTACAGGCATCGTGCTTATTTTCTGCAGTTTGTCTGAAGAACTTATTTTTTTAAGGATTTTATTTACTTGTTACTAGGTTACGGTAATGAAGCCCTTATGCAAGCACAATCACAGAGACGGGATAATACAAAGGAAATAAAACTAATGATGAAGCCACTGGCAGAACTGATGTTCTTGTTACACTTCCAGGCCTCCCAGAGAAGTTGGCTGGCCCATCCCTGCCCCAACCTGAGAATGGGGGAAGAAGAAAAGCTGTCCCCACAGATGACCACGTATCCTACTCCACGCTCTGGGCTTGTTCCCAAGACCCAAGAGTGGACAGCAGGGACAAAAGCTCAGTGCCTCATCTTTTAAAGCACGATCATCAGGTTTTATTTTTATCTAGTATTTGTGTATGAAATAAGTAATTTTTCCAAGTAGGGTCCCCTCGTTTTCTTTGTATTCAGGTGAAATAAATGCAAATCATGGGGCTTGTCTCTGCCCTTTGACTGCCTCTCTTTTCTACTTTTGGGAATAAGAAAGGCTGGAAGAACAGAAGGGGAGAGACTGAGACAAAACAGGACCCTGCTAGACTAGAGGATATGGGAGCAAATTCCATCTCCAGCGAGGCTGTGTTTAAGAGCTTGAGCCAGGCAGCATGACCAGAGCCTAGCTTCAGTCCTGGGAACAGTAGTCCAGATCTGGCACCTCTCGCCAATGTGCATGGTGAGGATGGTGGGGTGTTGGCCATAAATTCCCGGGGGTGGGTGTGTGGTGAAAAAATGATCAATCAGAATTGAGGCACTACAGGAAATAACCGCTCCCTAAGGGCCTGACTAGTTTTACACATACAATTCACTCTTCTTCCCTAGGGCACAAAGTTCTTCTGACTGCCCTGCGTCAGGAGTGCTGAAAGGCACTGGCACTCCCCAGCTGGGACATGGCAAGCAGCAGTGCTTATAGATGCTAGAGCTCCACAAGGAAGTGACTGCTCTTAGGATGGAAGGCATCACGGGAGCACATGGGGTGGGTGTCAGGGAGGTGGGTGTGCCTCTGCTCTGCCTGTAATGGTCTGGTGATTCTTTGTGGCCTCTATGCCCCATCTGGAAAGGGAGGTAATGGGGTGGATGGGGTCCCTCTGAAACCCTGATGGATAGGGTGTGATACCCTGCTGGAGCCTCAGTAAGGCCAAACCCAATGACTATTTGGTGGTGGTGCTTGCAGAAGCAGGGGATGGTCCCACCCTGAGGTGTGGTGAACATGGTAGAAATTTCATACATCACATCTCTTCTTCAAGAGGCCTCATTCCCCCATGTGGCTTGTCTGGAGCCTGCTCTTAGATCCAGTCCTGCTGCTCACTAGTGTGTGACCTTAGGTGAGTGACAACTTCCAGATCTACAAATGGGGATGGTACCAGCACCTTGATCCTAGGGCTGTGGCAGGAAAATGCATGTACAGACCTGGTAAGCATGAGCATTTTTTGGCTGCCATCCTCACCAAGATCACTAGCAATGTGGTGACACCAGCACTGGCCTGGGCACTGGGGTATCAGGGTCAGTGTTGGTGCAGCAGCATCAGTGCAAATGGGGCTGTGTGCTCCCCCACAGACTGGAGAAGAGGCATTCAGGGGGCAGGTGTTAAAGACCTGGTGGCGGGACCTAGAGAAAGGCTCCACTGCTGTTCACACCACCTGCCTGTGCTGGTCACTGAAAAGGCTGACCAGGATTGCCTTTGTCTCTGGGTGGCACCCAGTGTCCCTGGCCAAACCAGGCCTCTCAGGGACTTGGCTACATGCCTGGCTCCCCCTCCTGCTCTGGACTCCACAAGGACCCCTTGCTGCTGGGGCTGAGGCTGCTCCACGCACCTCTTGGTGGGTTTTGCTGGTGTTGCTGTCAGCTTCTCGAATTCATCCTTCTCGGAAAAGATCACCACAGTGTCTGCAGGGAGATGCAAGGTGGAAGAGGGAGACTTTAGAGCTGCTCAGAGCTGGCCCCTCCCCTCCTCTGAGCTCACTCTGGGTAGAACTGCCTGGTGACCCCAGCACCACCCAGGTAAATGCAGCATGGGTGCCCTGGCCCTTCTGAGTGGTAAGAGCAGAGGCAACTAGGCAGCTGGGGTGGACATCCATCCCCAGCCATGGACACAGTGCTCACGGGTAATGAGAGGCTGGGTGTGCAGACCTGGGGCCTCTTTCTTCTCCTCGTCTTTGCTCACTTGGGCTTCCACGCTCTTCCCTGGGTGACTGGTGCAGCAGGCTGGTGGGGAGAGAAGGGAGTGAGCAACAGGCTCTCTGACAGGGCCAGCTGACCGAGGGCCTAAGGGGGCCGGGCAGGGGGTGCAGGCTGTCACCTGGGGCAGAAGGTTTGGTCTTCATGATGTAGAACATGATGATGAGGACAATGGCAATGGCCATGATGAAGATAGTAGACATCGCGATGATCAGGGCAGTGGCAAGGTGTCCTTGGCTTGAGAGCTCTGCTGGCGTCAGGAGAGGGAAGATGTGAATGACCCAGGCTCAGGGTTCCTGCAGGTCCCTCCTCCAGGCCCATGGCCCCTGAAAGCAATGGCCTTGCCACTGGAATGATTCCAGCAGCTTTGAATCCAATGCTGCCTAATCTGAGAACAAAGCCATCCAGGCTTGCTCTGGCCACTGGATCAGAACTGCCCACTGCTCCCCAAGGTACTCTCTGGTTGGCTTCCCCAGACTTCCCTGGGAATGCTATAGTCTGGGTTTGCCTGGTTGTCTCTAGGGGGCTTTCTCTTGGTAGTACAATGGGACCCTGAGGCAAGGTTTGGTGTAGAGAGGAAGAGAATGTGAACAAGAGTCCTGAGCCAGTGCAATCTGAGTCTGGCCACCTCCAGGCACAAGTCAGCCCTGGGTCTAGAGACAGGATTCCTGCTTTGGCTCTATCTTGTGCCTCATACAATTTTAACCTATGTGTGACTGTAGGAGACCAGGGCACAGTGGTTTCTGAGCTGGGCCACCTGCTCCCTCAGCTCCGTCATCCCTACTGGAAGACCCTCACTTAACCCAGGGTACTCTGCTGACTTCCCTGATTGATGTCAGCCTCAGGCTTAGAAAATGCCTTGAAGCTTGTTCTAATTCTCTAAAACCATTAGACAGGACCCTGGTTCCAGCCCCTGCCCCCCATACAGGTGACAGGCATCTGAGGCTCTCATATCATCTGAGGTGTATCTGAAACATCATTTGGATGCCAGGTCTAGACGATGTAAGTGTTTTAAAATTCTCTGTACCATGTGCTCTTCCTGGGGCCTGGCAGAAATGAGACTCCTGGCTGGAGCACAGTGCTTCCACCTGATGCCAGTGACTCTGAAGATTCCCCGACCCTGCTGAGGTCTGGACCCCAGATATTCTTAAATAATGGGAAGGAATTACACTCCTATGAGAAGGAGAGGACAAGCCAAATCGAGATCTGGCTCTGAGAGAAAGATTAGTCTTGGGGTCCTACATCTCTGAAGACAGGGAGAGTGAGGCGCCACCCCTGAGAGCTACCACTTGAGTGGAAGCCAACAGCAGGACAGTTGCTGACTCTGGCCACATTAAAGCCCACAAGTGCTGGCCTCACCCGGCTGTACCGCCCTCTGTCACATGCCTTCATTGTCAGCACCTGTCCGTGGGCCCAGGACACCCTGAGTAACCCATTCCACTCTCTACAGAGATGATTATGGACTTCCTGCAACTGGAGCCCCATGTGACTCAGTTGAATTAGGGAGTTGATTTTGGGTGGGGGAGAGCTCCACACTTCTTGCTAACAATTATTTTTTCTCTTGGTCTTAACTTTTCACCTGAGCCCCTGTTCTAGGTGACCAATATCTGGTCGCCCTACCTTTCTGGGCGTGCTGGGCAGGAGATGTGGTGCTGCTGCCAGCTGTGCCACGCAAGTGGGCGGAGACTCCCAAAGTAGCTCCCATACCTGCAAGGAGAGCAGAGTTACCTCAGATGGTCTGGAGAAGTGCCACCTTCAAAGATGGAAAATTAAGAAGTGGCTATGGGGCTAATGGGTCTGGAATTCTCCATAATGAATAGGCTTCAGGGAGTACGGGCAGGGGAGGGCTAAATATTTTTATTTCTTAGTGTGTTTACTGTTTCCTAAAGAGTATTCTGGGGCAGAGGCAAGATGGTCAACTGGAGCCAGCTTTCCACAGAGGCTCCCGTCCAGAAGGAGAGTTAAAGGACAGACGTTTAGCTGTCTAAGCTGATGGTTTAGAGCTGAGCCAAGAGATAAGATTAAAGAATGCACATCAACCTTGCTGAGGTGAGCTGTGTACAAACAACAGGTACAAAATCCATCGCCAAGTGGATGGGAGTCCCCTCCCCCATACTGCAATGAGAACAACTTGCAGTATAGTTTATACAAACAAGCGAGCACAGTTCAGATAAATAGCTCTTCCTATTTTATCCCATGGGAGAGACCCTCTAAAAACTGAAACTCCTTCTCCAGAGAGTGCCCACTAGTGTGCCATAGCACTCTCTCACCAGACACAAAACTGTATATATTCTCTACCTGCAATTCCAAGCCCCCAGCAATCCCCTCCACTCTCACCCTAAGGTCTGGAAGCCTGTCCCCCATGGAGTCCAGATTCTGGGCCATTTTCTTGAAAGGTATGGACAAGACACGGGCTATTGCAGGCCAATGCTGATTCTGTGGCACGGGTGTAAAGAGAAGAAAGTAGACTGAGAGAGGGGGGGAAAAGTGGTACCCTGCGGCACAGAGCAGCAGTAGCAGTGGTAGGAACAATAGGGCTCACCACCCTGGCCTCTACTCCAGTGGCAGGAGACACTCCCTGCCTCTCCTGGGAACCAGAGAAAGCCAGGCCTCTACTCCAGTGGCAGCCACTGGTGGAACAGATCTGGGATATAAACACAGGCCCCGTGAATAAAGGGTATGCCTGAGGCGGTACCTGTGTGGCCTGGGCTTGATGGGGATTGAGACTAGAATATGCGCACACAGAGACCACATACTCCCATAGCAGGGCTGAGTCAGAAGTGCTGCTTCAGTGAGCCTAAAAAGTACATGGTCCCCAGGGGAACATAGCTGAGACAAAAGCAGGTGGGGCAACAGCACCAGCCCAGGGAGAGGCAAGAACTGAGAGCTGAGTGTGAGCTCTAACCAAACCTGCCCCAACACAGAGTGCAGCAGAGACAGAGATGCCAGCTCTGTGAGAACTGGTGCAACAGCAGCGGCACGGGGCGGGGCTGAGTTGCAGTTTCTGCGAACTCAAATAGCGCCTGGCCTGCAGGGGAATATAGCCAGGACAGAAACACTAATTCTGTGAGAATATAAGTGGCAGCAACATCAATCTGGGGTAGGGCTGGAACTGAGTGAATCACCCCAGCTTCCATTAAGCACCCAAGGTTGTCAGGCTTCAGCTCTCCCTGCTGACTGGTAGCAGAGTGCAGTGGTCTGGCTGAAGAGATATAGATCTCCCTGTGACTCAGGCAGGCACAAACCCCTAGAGCATCTAATCATTGGAGGGAACTGGGTCACAGCCCTGCAGGGTTACCAGGGACAAAGGTATAAGGTGGGGAAGGAGGTATCAACCTTCCTGGACTAATTCATTTCCTGGGGGGTCCTTCTGACTCCATGGAGCACCAGAGTGAGTCATACTTGAGCTGCCAGCAGACCCCTGCTATCTAGTTGCTGGAAACTCTTTGAACTCTCCCACTTGAAACTGGGTGCTGACTGGGACAATTGATTTAGAACTCTTGACCTAGGCCAATCACCTGAGGACTATTCAAAGTGATACCCTGGGTTTGTGGTTGTGGGAAGGTTTGATTTTCCTTTTCCAGTTGTTGCCCTTGGGAGTCAGGGTAACTTAGTTGCTGATATTTCTCCACAGCTGAGACTTCAACCCAGAGTTACCACTGATTCACTAGGATTAGACAGAGACCAGCTGAAAACAAGACAGACCCACTTAGCCCCACCTCACCAAGCAGGTCCCCAGTGTCTCAGGCCATAGCACAGGTCCTTTGCAAAGCTCTAGGGGAAAAGGTACAGACATCAGCCTCAGATCTTGGGCAAAGGGCTGGTTAATCCCTACTCCAAGAGCCCCCAAACCAACTTCATCTTATCAGCTCATCTAGCCAAATGGTGAAAAATAATCATGGGGCAGAATCAGCGGAACTCTGATAACATGAATAACCAGAGTAGATCAACTTCCCCAAGATACAATATGGTGGACACACCAGAAGATCCCATTCATAAACAAATGGCTGAGATGTCAGAAACCAAATTCAGAGTTTGGATCACAAATAAGATTAATAGAATGGAGGTAAAGTTGGAATTAGAAATTCAAGGAGCATTTCAAAAGTTGTCTCAAGAATTCAATGAATTCAAACACAAAATCACCAAAGATTTTGACACATTGAGGCAAGAACTTACATCCCTCAAAGATCTGAGAAATTCAGTTGCATCCCTTAGTAACAGAATGGAATAGGTAAAAGAAAGGATTTCTGACATTGAAGACAAAGCTTTTGAATGCTCCCAAATGCCCAAAGAGGAAGAGACGTGGAGAGCAAAAATGGATCATTCTCTGGGATAATTAGAAGAAAACTAATATTCGCCTTATAGGAATTCCTGAAGGCAACAAGGTGGCTTTGAAAGGCCTAGATGCTCTACTCCATGAAGTAATCAAGGAGAACTTCCCAGACATTCCAAGAGATTCTGAAATTCAGATAGCAGACAGTTTCAGAACCCCAGCACAACTCAACCCAAAAAAGGCATCTCCCAGACACATTACAATTAACTTCACCAAAGTTAATATGAAGGAGAAAACTGTGCAAGCAGCCAGATGTAAGAAAACCATAACCTACAAGGGGAAGAATATTAGAATGACTACAGATTTTTCTGCTGAAACCTTTCAAACTAGAAGAAGGTGGTCATTGACTTTTAATCTCCAAAATCAAAATGATTTTCAACCTGTATCCAGCTAAACTGAGTTTCATTTTCATATATGATGGAGAAATTAAATATTTTAATGACATTCACATGTTGAAGAAATTTGCCATAACTAAACCAGCTATCTAGTATATTCTCAGACCTATCCTCCATAATGACCAGCATGATCCTCTACCACCAAAGTAAACCTACTCAGAAATGTTTGATCAAATTCCAACTTACACAGTGACAAAATGATTAAAAATGTCCACTGGACTTTTGAAATACCCAAAATTCTACCAGGCTTATCAATATTCTCAATTAATGTGAATGGTTTAAATTGTCCTCTAAAGAGGCACAGGTTGGCAGACTGGATAGAAAAACTCAGGCCAGATATCTGCTGAATACAAGAATCTCATCTTACCTTAAAAGATAAATATAGACTGAGGGTGACGGGATGGTCATCTATAATTCAGGAAAATGGAAAGCAGAAAAAAGCAAGTGTTGCAATTTTATTCACAGATACAGTAGGCTTTAAACCAACAAAAGTAATGACAGATAAGGATCGTCACTTCATATTTGTTAAGGGTAACACTCAACATGATGAGATTTCAATTATTAACATTTATGCACCCAACCAGAATGTGCCTCAATTTATAAGAGAGACTCTAACAGACAGGAGCAACTTGATTTCCTCCAGTACCATAACAGTTGGAGATTTTCACATTCCTTTGGCAGTGTTGGATAGATCCTCCAATAAGAAACTCAGCAAAGAAATTTTAGACTTAAAACTTAACCATCCAACAATTGGATTTAACAGACATCTACAGAACATTTCATCATAACAAAATTGAATACACATTCTTCTTGTGAGCCCATGGAACATCCTCCATAATTGATCACATCTTAGGTCACAAGTCTAACCTCAGAAAATTTAAAATAATATAACTTATTCCTTGCATCTTCTCAGATCATCATGGAATAAAAGTTGAACTCAATAACAATAGGAATCTGCATACTCATACAAAAACATGGAAACTAAATAACCTTATGCTGAATGATAGCTGAGTCATAGACAAGATTAAGAAGGAAATTACCAAATTTTTGGAACAAAATGATAATGAAGACATGAATTACCAGAACCTCTGAGATACTACAAAGGCAGGCCTAAGAGGGAAATTTTTAACACTGTGAGCCTTCCTTAAAAGAACAGAAAGAGAGGAAGTTAACAACTTAATGGGGCATCTCAAGCAACTGGAAAAGGAAGAACATTCCAATCCCAAACCCAGCAGAAGAAAATAAATAACCAAAATTAGAGCAGAATTAAGTGACATTGACAACAAAAGGATTATACAACAGATCAATAAATCTAAATGTTGGTTTTTTGAAAAGGTCAGTAAAACAGACAAACCTTTGGATAACCTAATCAGGAAAAAAGGAGTAAAATCTCTAATTTCATCAATCAGAAAAGGCAAAGATGAAATAACAATAGACTACTCAGAAATTCAAAAAATCCTTAATGAATAGTACAAGAAACTCTATTCTCAGAAATGTGAAAAATTTAAGGAAATAGACCAATACTTAGAAGCATGCCACCTTCCTAGACTTAACCAGAATGAAGTGAAAATGTTGAACAGGCCTATATCAAGTTCTGAAATAGCATCAAGTATACAAAATCTCCCTAAAAAGAAAAGCCCGGGACCAGATGGCTTCATATCTAAATTCTACCAAACCTTTAAAGAGGATCTAGTACCTATATTGCTTAATCTTTTCCAAAATATAGAAAAACAAGGAATACTACCCAACACATTCTATGAAGCAAACATCACCTTGATCCCCAAACCAGGAAAAGACCCAACAAGAACAGACAATTATAGACCAATATCACAAATGAATATTGACACAAACATATTCAATAAGATCCTAGCAAACAGAATCCAGCAACACATCAAGCAGATTATACACCATGACCAAGTGGGGTCTCAAGGCTGGTTCAATATATGTAAATCTATAAATATAATTCATCACATAAACAAATTAAAAAACAAAGACCATATGATTCTCTCAATTGATGCAGAAAAAGCTTTTGATAATATCCAGCATCCTTTCATGATTAGAACACTTATGAAAATTGGTATAGAAGGGATATTTCTTAAACTGATAGAGGCCATCTACAGTAAACCCACAGCCAATATCATATTGAATGGAGTTGAAATCATTTCCACTCAGATCAGGAACCAGGCAAGGTTTCCCATTGTCTCCACTGCTTTTTAACATTGTAATGGAAGTCTTAGCCATCACAGTTAGGCAAGACAAGGTGATAAAGCGTATCCATATAGGGTCAGAAGACCTCAAACTTCACTCTTTGTGGATGCTATGATTGAACATCTGGAAAACACCAGGGATTCTACTACAAAACTCTTAGAAGTGATCAAGGAATATAGCAGCGTCTCAGGTTGTAAAATCAACACTATAAATCTGTAGCCTTTATATATACCAACAATAGTAATGCTGACAAAATAGTCAAGGACTCTATTCCTTTCACAATAGAGACAAAGAAGATGAAATATTTGGGAGTTTACCCAACAGAGGATGTGAAACATCTCTATAAAGAGAACTATGAAACTCTGAGAAAAGAAATAGCTGAAGGTGTTAACAAATGGAAAAACATACCATGCTCATGGCTGGGAAGAATCAACATTGTTAAAATGTCCATATTACCCAAAGCAATATACAATTTTAATGCAATCCCTATTAAAGCTCCACTTTCATACTTTAAAGATCTCAAAAAAAGAATACTTTGTCTTATATGGAAACAGAAAAAACCTTGAATAGCCAAGACATTACTCAGAAATAAAAATGAAGCAGGAGGAATCACAGTACCAGACCTCAGATTATATCATAAATCAATAGTGATCAGAACTGCATGGTATTGGCACAAAAACAGAGAGGTAGATGTATGGAACAGAATAGGAACCAAGAGATGAACCCAGTTATTTGATCTTCAATAAGCCAATTAAAAATATTCAGTGGGGAAAAGATTCCCTATTTAACAAATGATGCTGGGTGAACTGGCTGCTGACCTGTCGAAGACTGAAACTGGACCTACACCTTTCACCATTAACTAAGATAGACTCTCACTGGATTAGAGATTTAAACTTAAGACAAGAAACTGTAAAAATACTAGAAGAAAGTGCAGGGAAAACTCTTGAAGAAATCAACCTGGGCAAATATTTTATGAGGAAGACCCCCCCCCCGCCCCAGGCAATTGAAGCAACATCAAAAATACATTACTGGTATCTGATCAAACTAAAAAGCTTCTGCACAGCCAAAAACACAGTAAGTATAGCAAGCAGACAGCCCTCAGAATGGGAGAAGATATTTGTAGATTATGTCTCTGACAAAGATTTAATAACCAGAATCTACAGGGAACTCAAACATATTAGCAAGAAAAGAACAAGTGATCCCATCTCAGGGTGGGCAAGGGACTTGAAGAGAAATTTCTCTGAAGAAGAAAGGTGCATGGCCTACAGACACATGAAAAAATGCTCATCATCCTTAATCATCAGAGAAATACAAATCAAAACCACTTTGAGATATCATCTAACCCCAGTAAGATTATCCCACGTCACAAAATCCCAAAACCAGAGATGGTGGCATGGATGTGGAGAAAAGGGAACACTTCTGCACTGCTGGTGGGAATGCAAACTAATAAATTCCTTTTGGAAAGATGTTTAGAGATCACTTAGGGATCTAAAAATAGATCTGCCATTCGAGCCTTCAATTCCTCTACTAGTTATATATCCAGAAGGCCAAAAGTCATTTTATAACAAAGATATTTGCACCAGATTGTTACTGCAGCCCAATTCATAATTGCTAAGTCATGGAAGAAGCCCAAGTGCCCATCAACCCATGAATGGATTAATAAATTTTGGTATATGTACACCATGGAATATTATGCAGCCTTCAAAAAAGATGGAAACTTTGCCTCTTTCATATTTATATGGATGGAGCTGGAACATATTTTTCTTAGCACAGTATCTCAAGAATGGAAGAAAAAGTATCCAATGTACTCAGCCCTACCATGAAACCAATTTATAACTTGCTATAACCCAATTATAGCCCAAGAAGAAGTAGAAAGAGGAAAGGGAGGGGAGAGGAGAGGATGGGTGGAGGGAGGGTAATTGGTGAGACCACATCTCTGGTGCATTTTACAAGGGTACATGTTAAATTTACTAAGTGTAGAGTATAAATGTCTTAACACAATAACTAAGAAAATGCAGTGAAGGCTACATTAGCCAGTTTGATGAAAATATTTCAAACTATATATAAAACCAGCAGATTGCACCTCATGATTGCATTAATGTACACAACTGTGATTTAATAATAATAAAACAAAAGAGTATTCTGACCGCTCATGATTAGTGTTCTTTAAATAAAGAGCCACTGAACTGCAAGGGAGGGGGCAGGTGATAAGTCTCACCAAGTCAGTGAGCTGAGACAGTGTATACAACCTATGAAAATGAGGAAAGCAGGTGGTATGGAGGCTCACAGCAGGAATCCTAGTGCTTTGGGAGGGGGTGGAGGGAGGATCTCTTGAGGCCAGGAATCAGACAATGCAGTGAGCTGTGATGACGCCCCTGCACTCCCACCTAGGCGACAGGTTGTTTCCTTGTGTTTCTGGGTGATAAACAGAAGCTTTTCTCCGCCCTAGATCCCAAACTTAGGATAGATATTTGCTTTTTTAATTTAGCCTCACCAAAAGTCCTATTAGGGAAGGACTAGAGAGGTGGGTGCCTAGCCAAGAGGCCTTCCTGACCCCTGTTGCACGCAGCTCCCGTGTGATCAGGTGACTCTGTGGGTGTGTGCACTCACTGGGCACTGGGCAGCAGCCTGTCATGCTTCTCAGGTGAGTGAAAAATGGTGCAGGCCACGGCGTCAACCACTACCTAAATTCCTAACTTCCTTTTTGAAAGCAGCAGGCGTGGAAGAGTAGCTGAGCTATCTGCTCAGTGACGGGCTCAGGGGAGCTTAGGATTCGCTGTCAGAAAAAAAAAGAACAGCTACAGGCTGTGTCTGTGGAGATCTGTCATCTTTGTGTCCTCTTGTCCCTTCCTGCTGGGGCTTGCAGGCTGAGGTGGGTGACAGGGCTGGGGACAGGGTCACAAATATACTCAGGCCTGTGGTCTAGAGAGGGATAAGCTCACAGACTTGTGAAGAAATGCCTCTGCAGCCCTGCAGGGCTGGTTAAACAATTATGTCCCCAAATAATTCCTGCTGCACCCACGGGTGCCCACCTCAGCCAGCTGGGCCTCTACACTGACCACTGGACATTTCCCCCCAAACTGAGCTCCCCTGGTCACCAGCCAAACAGCCCCAGGCCGTGCTGAGCTGCAGGCGTGGCTGGTGGTCTCAGCATGCAGGGTCCTGAGCCAGACAGAGAAACTGCTTGGAGCGCATCTGCTGGGCTTAGGCCAAGTTTAAGGCAGCACTGATGAGGAGCAGGCAGGCAGGTGTCCTGCAGGGGTCCCATCTCCCCTTCCTCAGGAGGGCTTAGCACACACTCAGCTATCTACACCTCCAGACAAAGTGCAGAGAGGACATGATGGGGCCCTGAGGTCTGCCAGGTCACAGTGTATAAACGTGCCAGTGTGTAACAGAGACTGGCTGGGATCTCTACAGAGGGCAAATAGTTTGGATTTTTAAAAATGATTTGCTTGTTGATTCTTCAGTGATGTCAGCAAGTGGGGCCCTGGGCCATGGCAGGTCCCAGAACAAAAGCTGCCCACAGCAGGGTCCACTGGGAGCTGGAGACACAGTCCCGGGTCCACCAGTGCCGTTGCCAGAACCTGCCAGGTAACAAGCCCCAGGGACGTGTTGTGTATTGTCTGAGCACCCCTGTGTCAGAGCAGCTGGCAGTGGCACTGGGGGAGGCCAGGACTCGTGCCTGAGTGGTAGCTCTTGCTGTTCCTCCTCTCAGCAGAGCACCATGTACCCACAAGATGGAAACTGTCAGAGCACCAGCAGTAACACGGTGAACTCTTCCAAAGGGCCAGTTGACTCTAGACCTGACTCAGGGGTCTCAGCCACTGACAGTAGAAAACTGGAGGACAATGGAACAACAGGTGTGGGGCACCGCAACAACTCAGCGCCTTTCCCAGGTGACTCCATGGGCTCCTACAGCTGCTCATGAGGATGGATGCTTACTATCCCATGTCTCAGGTGACGGAGGCCCCAGCCAGCGCAGTACAGCAGGGCCTGTGTACTCCAACCTGGGGCAGCACTTGGTGCCCCTGTTATCATATCCTTATGTCAATCTTGTGACAGGGACATCCCCACTTAGTACAATGAGGAAACTGAGATACAGAGATGTCAGGTGACTTTCTGAGGAGTGGAGACTTGTAATGAAATCCAAGTCTGATGCTGAGCCCGTCTGGACTGCCAGGCTACCATGTCATGTGGGGCCATGCAGGGAAAAAGAAAGCTTTGGCTGCCCCAAGTGCATCTTGCTGTTTAATCTGATTGAAAAATAACAAAGGAAGGCTGGGCACAGTGGCTCACGCCTGTACTCCTAGCACTCTGGGAGGCTGAGGCAGGTGGATTGCCTGAGCTTAATAGTAACCAGTCTGAGCCAGAGCGAGACCCCGTCTCTAAAAATAGCTGGATGTTGGGGCAGGTGCCTGTAGTCCCAGCTACCATGGAGTCTGAGGGAAGAGAATCACTTGAGCTCAAGAGTTTGAGGTTGCTATGAGCTGTGAAGCCATGGTGGCACTCTACGCAGGACAACAGAGTGAGACTCTGTCTCAAAAAGAAAAAAAAAAAGAAAAAGAAAAGGAAAGGAAAGGAAAACGGCCAAAGGATTTTTCATCTCCCTTTGTTGGGCTCCAGGGCACCTGGGCGCTGCACAGCCACGGAGTGTAGGCTCCAAGGAGACAGGCCACCCAATGGCAGGGCGGACCTGAGGGCCAAGGACTGTCCTTTCTTGACTTCCGTCTCACTACTTGAGACCAGAAACTGGAGAGATTAAATTCCATCTTACAAGTGTCACTTTTCCATTTCTCTTCAGGATTATTAGAGGGGCTGTGTCATACATAGGCCAACACCACAGGGCATTTGCGATGTGCTTCCATGTGGCTTGGTGGGAACCACTGGGCACTCTGTGGAGCAGATAACTTGTCTCACTCAGGCAGTGACATTCCAGGCCAGGGCCCATAGCTCAGCAATTCTCAAACCCATTAACATGCTGATTGAGGCAGGGCCCAGCAGCGTGAACTGACCACCCCCCCTCCCCCTTCCCCCCCCCCCGCCCCCAGGGCAGGTGAAGTAGAATCACTGCCTTGCAACACTCAGCTCCCCACCACCACCATGCACGAAGCTGCCTCACATCCCAGTGGGGGTCAGGGACAGCTTGTTTTCACATGTCTTTAATATTGCCCCCCCTCATTTGTGACTGTAAGGCTAGACAAGCAATCGAACTGCACAGATGCCTTGGCATGGGCTCTCTCAGGACTCTGACAACCTGGCTCATCTTCTGTTGAGGTGACCTGGTGCCAAGTCAGGGGTCCCCCCGTGTCTCTTCCACATGTATCTGCAGCACCTGCAGCCAGGCACCCTTAGCAAGTCTCCATGGCAGTGACTGTAGAGACCACCACTCACTATGCTGAATATCAGGGTGTTCACTTCCCTTGGCGAGGACCCAGGTAAATCAAGTAAAAACAGGTGGCAGAAGAAGGTGCTCTCAGCCACAACCACAGCCTAGGGAGGGCTATTGGATCCGGGTAGCCAGTAACCCCAGGGCCTGGAGACCTGAGGTTTCCCTGAGTTCCTAGCTTTCCTGGGCTGGGGCTGCTGATGACAGTCCAGTGTCTCTGTGACTCCATGGGGACTGTGGTCACAGCCAGCCTTCCAGAGGCAACATCTTGGGTAAAACGGTCTCTGGATTGATGCCAGGTGATGGTCACCTATATCCGAGCTACTTGGGAGGCTGAAGTAGGAGGATTGCTTGAGCCCAGGCATTGGAGACCAAAAACCCCCCCAAAATCTCTGGATTCAGACCAGCACAGGAGAGGTGCAGGCTGTGAGGTAGGCATCATTCTCTTTCTGCTGTTCATACCGAGGTCTTGGCTCAGGCAGTTCCACCCACCCTGTCACATCACAAGGCTGAGCTGGTGGCATGTCCCATTTCCCAGATGGGCAAACAGAGGCCTGGGGACTTACTCAAGGGGGCTCTGCTATCTCCCTGGGGCCTCAGTGGGAGCTGTTTTTCCAGGAGCATTTAAGGGCTGGGTGGAGAGGGATGGGCTAATTTGTAAAATCTTCAGCATTCAGGGGACTTGGCTTACCTTCTGAAGCTGAGGGATATCGCTGGATTGAGAGACACCCCTGTCCCCATGTGACAGCTTTCAAACACAGGGGTCCTTGGTGAGGGTGGGGGTGTGTGGGAAGGTGTGGAGGGTGGGGGATAGGGGTGGTGGTGGTGGTATGTAACTCTTTTCTAAGTTTCTATAGGCAAGGAGCCTTTTCTAAAAATGTGAAGCACCTGCCTTCTTCTAAGCCTAAGCCTTCACCCCAGAATAATCTGGCACTGACTCCTGTGGGGGCATGTAAGGGGGGGGCACAGCTGACTTTACCATAGGACAGGCTGGAGCCCACAGGCTGCTTTTAACAGTGAATTAATTAGCATCTGGATGAGGTCCCTAAGCCACTTGCCAGAAGGTTTGGCAGGGGGAGGGAGCTGCTCCTCCCTATATATCTGTTTTAAGCTGTGGACCCTTATTCTGTTCTCCCCTACAAGATCCTCCTGGAGACCACAAACCCAAGAGACGAGGCAGGGCAGCGTCCATCTGAAGCAGAGGTACCCAGATGTCCTCACAGCTGCCCACAGAAGTCACATGAAGGAGACCAGGAAAGAAATAGCCAAGGCAGGATTGCAAACTTGAAGGCTGTTCACAGTGCTTTGTGGAATCTCATTAGTTGTGATGCTTCTGCCTTTCCCTCAGCCTCAGAACTGTCTAGCACTTTGCAGTTCCCCAGACTTACAGTTGTCTTGCAAGACACATGTGCCTCTGTGATCTCACTGGATTTTACAATGACTGCATGGAATGGAGAGGTCAGATTTGAGTGCTCCTAGTTAAACAGAGGCTCATAGGGGTGGCTGACCAGCACCAGCACTCAGCCTCTGCCTAGAAGCTCAGCCAACGCAAAGCTGTCCCTGCACAGACTTGCTGCCTGACCTGACAGGCCATAGCCACTTCCACTTATGCCTTCACTGAAAATGCAACCTTGCCCAGGTGTTAGGACTGGCCCCTGTCTGCCACCCCTGCAGCGACGGATGGCAATGTTGAACAAATGCCCTTCTGACAGAAGGATGGAGCACTCACATTCCTTGGTGTTGGGGGGTGCCAGGAGGCAGGAGTAGCAGACCATGCCATAGATGTTCCTGGGCCTGTGCTCCAGCATGTAGTAGCTGCAGGGACAAGACAGGGCAGATGGTGAGCTGAGATCCATGCAAGGGCTGACCCACACATAGTAGCTGCAGGAGGACAGGACACAGTAGAGACAGGTGAGCCAAGCTCCGAGCAAGGGCTGTGAACCAGGCTCCATGCAACAACTGACCCCCATGTAGTAGCTGCAAGGGGACAGGACATGGAAGAGACCGGTGAGCTGGGCTCCATGCAAGGGCTGACCTAGAGAGCTCTGGGAGCAAGGCCATGATCAAAGTTGGATAAGAGATGGACACCATTGATCAGGAACCCTGCCCAGCCAGCAGCCCATGTTGTCCACAGAGTTTCCTTTGGGGTTTTCAGTATGTCTTAAAATGGAATATTCCTTTTCCAATGTTGGGTCAGTTTGGGCTTTTCCTTTATCCCCTCCCTGCTGGTCCCTTTTGCCAGTGGACTATATAATGTGTGTGCACTGATGTGTCCCAGCAACATCACCCATGAAATATTGCATGCCTACCATGCAGAGGTCTGTTTAGCTCTCCGGGGATCTCACTAATCAAGGGCTGGACCCTCCTTGAAGAAGGAACATCCTCTTGATGAGTGGGATGTTCAGTAGCCTGGTGGGACTATTGGCAAAAGTGTTTCTGTGTCTCCCTGGGACACCTGGGACTTCCAGGCCACCTGGATGGTTGCTAAATGCCAATGAATGGAGCTGTCTACCAGAGTGTGGTTGCAATGTCCAGAGAGACCCACACAGGTAGTCTTAACCACGGCCCGCAGCACAGCCAGGTCCTAACTGCTCCGTCCCCAGGAAGCACTTGGCAAAAGACACCTGTATACCTGCAGACGTTTCCACTGGGGGTGTGAATGTTTAAAGGAAGGGACAAACCATCCACAGTGACACTATATAATGGGCTCAGTGCCTGCTCACAGGTGTCTGTCATGTGCCCTGTAGCTGCCTACCTCTTGGGCACAGCTCAGCTAATAGTATTAGGTTCTGGAGCTCATGGCTCAGGCTCCCTCCCTACCAGCTCTGCCTCTTACCTTGGTGTGTGACTGTTTTCTATAAGCAAACAGTAGTGGTCATGGAGTCATTTATCACAATGTGAGAAGTTGATTAAATAAAGGGAGTGGGTGCCAGTGCTTGTTACTATTCAAAAGATGAGAAATCCCTCTCCACTACTGGATTTTTCTGTGGTTGTTCTTTAATCTCCTTTTTATTAACTATGTACCACAAAGGCCCCCACTTATGGCAGAGGTCAGCGGCTGCTGGCATGGAAAGCTGGGCAGGGCTCTTTGGACTCCAGCCTTCATGAGCTGGGACTATCACCAGTAACATTAGGATCATCCCATCCGCAAAGCCTTTTATCCCCGGATCCCTGTGTATCTCGTAAACGTTAATTAACCAATATCAAAACAGCACTCAGAGAAGCCACACAGCCAGCTTTACAGTTAAGCCTTCTGGAAAACGCCTCCCTCAAACATGCCTCTGCCCCTTCCTGAAGGCATCTCTCTGTTGGGGGAACAGAGAGCCATGTGGGCAGACAGCAGGTGTCTCCACACAGCCTCACAAGGTTACAGAGGGAGGTGCCCACTTGTGGCTTTCTGATATCCAGGGCCAACGTTTCCATCTCAGGCTAGAAGTCTGCTGCATCCTTCTCCTCCTTTTCCTCCTCCCTTCATCACATTCTGGCTCTGCCTAGGTGACCAGCTCTGTCCCTGGGCTTGGGGCCCTTAAGGGGAAGCCTGGATCACATCTGTATTCCTAGCAGTTCCTCCTAGGTGCTGAGGAAGGAAGATTCCCTGCAGACCCTGGTTGAACATGAACACACACGCTTTGATAGATAGCTCAGCTGGTGGAGTGGAGGACTGTAGACTGGACACAGTGAATAAGTTCTTCACAGAAGTTTGAGGTGTTGAGATGGTCAGAGGCCCTGAGAACATCACTGCCATCCTGGTTAGCACCCTGGGTGGCAGGCTTGGCTCCATCATAGATGACACTTCAAAGCCATGCCAATGGTGGAACACCTGGGCTTTTGAATGGATGCCTGCTGGGGTACCACACTCTGAGTACCAAGGAGGTAGTGGCTGTGTCCTAGGTCTCTGTCTGTGGTCTTTCTTCAACATCCAAATGTCTTCTGCCACAGGCCACTCCAGGCATCCATGAGGGTCTCTTTCTAACTCCCTAGAGACCTGGGTGGCTGCAGCTCCATGCTTCTGCCTTAACTGTGTCTGTGGGCCATGCCATGCCAGGCACCAAGTGACTTGGTGGAAGAATAATACAGAAAGGTGCTTTTCAAAATACGTTGGCTCCAAGAGGCTGTTATGAGTTTACCCTCCCTACCAGCGTGAATGGTTAGTGTCTCCCAACAAGGACAGGCCCCTTTGCCTGGTGTGTTCTGCTGCACGGAACACTTTTAAATGCTAGGGTGTTTCTCTCTAGGCTGCCCGGAGCTCTTCATAGTGGGGTGTATGCCTGTGTCACCTGTGCTGAGCTGCATAGGTTGCACCTTCTGTGCAACACCCTTCACCAACCGGAAGCTGGGAGTCCACACAATGGTCTACTGTCCCTGCACAGAGTTATGTCCCTTCATCTTTCCTTTTTTTCCATCCCACCCATCTTTCTGTAACGGTCTACTTTCCTACTCTTTGATCCATATTTTGAGTGTTCGTTAGATCTTTCTTTTCTTCTCCTCATTTTTTGTGGGTTAAACTATACAGCCCAATGATTGACAAGAGTTAGTTTGAGGCATTGAGGATTTTCCACTTAGGGATTGATTTCCTCCAACTCAATAAACAGGTGTGAATTTCCCAGAGATTTCCTTTTCTCAGGACTGCTAAGTCTGTGACGGGCGCCACTGGGTCCTCAGACGCTTACTTTTCTGCTGGCACATGGGTGTCTTCCTTCACCCCTACCCAGGCCACCCGGCATACACTGCGGAGGGTCTTCTTCAGGGCCTGAGTGAGGAAATCTGTCCTCTACTCTCTTCCTGTCACCAGTTCCTCTTCCAGGGGCCTCCCACACAACCTTTCTGCACAGCAAGTTGCAGGGCGCTGGAAAGATTCTTCCTAGCCCTGGAATCCGAGTGGCATTTGGTTTCCTTCCAGCTGCGCATGGGGGGAACCCCAGCAAGACCACGGGGAGGACAGAGCTGGGGTGGGCGGGATGGAGGAGTCTGCATCCACCTCCTGAAAACCATGAGGATGCAGGAACGGACACAGCCTTTCATCCAGCTAACCTCGCCACCTTGCCAGACTCCTTGTTACCCTCCTGTCACACGGCGTTGAGAGCCTCATTTTGTTCTTTAAATCTAGAACATGGAAAGGAAGCAGGTGCCTGCAGGAGCCCACCTGACAAAGCCTGAGGTGAGGCAGGGGGCCTTGGCGGAATCAAAATGGAAACTGCTCACACTACTTTCTCATTGTTGAATGACAGGAGGCTCTGGGACATGTGTTGAGATATGCCCCTCTGCACAGGGTTCCCCATGTGCTTTGGGGTGATTCCAGGCCCTCCTGAACCCTGGGTGCTGAAAGTGGTGTGGACTGAGCAGACTGCAGCTCCTAGGCAGGAGGCCAAGAGCTACTTGGATTCCAGGGCTGGGAAGAACCTTCCAGCAGCAGGACGGCCAGTAGCCCTCATCCCTTCATCATAACTGTTGACTCCGTCTGCCATTCCGGTGTCAAACTTCTTTAGCATTAGGACACTTTCTGGTACATTTATCAGGACAAAGCACACTGTCTTTCTTGCCACAGCATCAGCCTTTCTTGTGACCATGCAACCCCTGCCCAGGGGACAGAGTTTTGTTTTTTTTTTTTTTTTTTGAGACGGAGCCTCAAGCTATCCCCCTGGGTAGAGTGCCATGGCATCACAGCTCATAGCAACCTCCAACTCCTGGGCTCAAGAGAGTCTCCTGCCTCCGCCTCCCAAGTAGCTGGGACTATAGGCGCCCGCCACAACTCCTGGCCATTTTTTGGTTGCAGCCATCATTGTTGTTTGGTGGGCCCGGGCTGGGGACTCGAACTCGCCACCTTAGGTGTACGTGGCTAGCGCCTTAGCCAATTGAGCCACAGGAGCCGAGCCAGGGGGACAGAGTTCTCACTGTACCAGCCAAGCTTGTCCTTCTGACTGGCCCTATGTAAAAACAGAAGAGGCCCTTCCACGCACATACTCACTGCCCCTCTCAGATCATCTGGGACAAAATCATGACTGAATTTCACAGACTATTGAGGGATGCATTCTGGGGTCTGAACTGTGGCTAGTTCACAGCCAGCAGTGCTGCATGGTGGGCTTTGTGGTGTGATCTCCTCTTCCTCACTCCATAAAGCTGCCATGTGGAGCCTTTTCACCAGGGGCTCTGGGTTTTGTGAGTGTGCAGGTGACTTCCAAGTCCTGGCCTTTGGCCTGTGTCTCACCCAGAGCTGCACGCCTCTTTATCCATCTCTATGTTTAATACCTTGGTCTTGGTGTCCCATATCAGCAAATGGCACCACATCCATGCAGCCAGCCAGGGAATGGCTGAGAGTGCCCTTCTGAGCCTCTGTCCCTACCCTGAGATGCCAGGTTGTAGCTCCAGCCAGTCCACCTGCCCCGGTGCTCTCAGGCTCTTCCTCTCCTTCACCCCCAATGCCATTGCTCCAGGCCTCCCCCCATCCCACAGAAACCCCAGGCTCAGCCTTCGGTGTCTTTCCTACTCATCTGCTGCCTTCACTGCTGCCAAGGGGACTGTCCTAACACAGCCTGTCATGTACTACCCAGTCTGGTAGTCTGCATAGGCACTGCATGGGCTTCAAGCTGAAGGTTCAGTCTTCAGCAGTGGCTTCCAGAGCCCCATCCATCGCCCCCCACCCAGCTCTCTGGCTGGTCCATACACACCTTCCACTCCAGCCACAGAGACCCAATCAGGGCTCCAGGTGCCATCCAGCTGCTCAGTCCTCTGGGCTCCAGTGTCAGCTCCTCTTCTCAGAGAACTCTGTCCTATCTTTAGCCTGGCCACCTCTCACCCATCCCAGTGTCACCTTCAGAGGTCTTCTAGACCCCTGCTGACTCCATCTCCTCAATCATGAGGCAAGAAGGCCTTCCTTGCTTCTAGAATGAGGGGTGTGCCTCACTGCCCTGTGCTGTGGCCACTGATTTCCTCATCTCATGCCTCTACCTACAAGAGAGGAACCGTGCCCCTCCTCCTTGTCTCACTAGCACCTGCCTGGCAGGCTCTTGATCCTCAGGCTTAGGAGAATAAATACTGGAGCTGTTACAGTAAGTTGCAAATGTCCGGTCAAGTGCTCACACCCAGAGGCTCTTAAAATAGGTTTTGTACAGAGGTTCTTTAGTTCCAAGTAAGTGTGGCAAGGTCTACATACTTTTCTAGATTTAATCCATGGAAGCTCCAAATTACTTTCATGAATCATGCATGAATAAAATCCAAAAAAATCAATCAATCACTCAGATAAAGTTTTAGGAAGCACAGAAGTCATCAGAGACTGACCTAACCATCTACTGTCAACATCCCACTGAACTTCACTCAGAGTCCCGCACGGTGTCTGTGTAGAGCAGCCCGGCAGCAGGTGCTAGTGCAGTGGGCGCAGGCTGTGGTGCCCCTCCCCCAACACAGGGGCACATAGCTGAATTAAAGATGACCCAGCTATGGAGTTTTCTATCTTCCCTGGTACAGTTATCTGCTTTTTTTTCCATGTTGAAAATGTAGTTTCTACAATTAGATTCTCCTGCTTCATATACTCATTTGAGAAACATGTTTGAATCCCAGTTTGTGTCAGGAAAGTTGGTTGGTGTGGGCTTGTCCAGAAGATATCTGGACATGTGATCTGAAGCTCAGGAAGTAGGAAAAGTAGGGAACCTGGGGGTGGAAGATAGTCACCTGCACAGATGGTGGTAGAAACCATGGAAATGGAGCTTCTTAGTAACAAATTGGAACGGAGGTTATTTTCAGCACGTTTAAAATATCTCCTCATTTTGAAGAGTTATTCATATTTTATCTATTTCTTTTCTTTCTTTTTCTTTTCTTTTCTTTTTTTTTTTTGAGACAGAGTCTCACTCCGTTGCCCCAGGCTAGAGTGCCATGGCATCAGCCTAGCTCACAGCAACCTCAAGCCCCTGGGTTCAAGTGATCTTCCTGCTTCAGCCTGCCAAGTAGCTGGGACTACAGGTGCCCACCACAATGTCCAGCTAAATTTTCTACTTTTAGTAGAGACGGGGTCTTGCTCTTGCTCAGGCTGGTCTCGAGCTTCTGAGCTCAAGGGATCCTCCCAGCTCTGCCTCCCAGAGTGCCAGCATTACATGTGTGAGCCACAATGCCCAGCATTATCTATTTCTAAATTAGTTAGTATTTCTGACCTTTTTGGAACCTTCTTCTTCTAACACATTAATGCTCAATGTTACCTTTCAGACAAGTTGCTATTTTCTTCCTCCTCTTAATTTAATATAGTTATCCAGAAGACAAAGTGTGCATAAGCACACTGTGAAGTGGCACATGCAATTTAAAACATCACTGCCATCCATCACCTCCACCACCTGCATGTTCATCATCACTACCATCACCTCCACCACCCACACCTGCAACATCTCTGCCATCACCCCCACCACTCCCACCTGCATCATCTCTGCTATCATTTCCATGTCCTGCATGTTCATCATCACTGCCATCACCACCACCACCTGCATGTGTATCATCTCTGCTATCACCTGTACTACCTATATCTGCATCATCTCTGCATCACGCCCACCACCTGAACCTGCATCATAACTGCCATCACCTCCACCACCTGCACCTGCACTATCCCTACCATCACCCCCACTACCATTACTTCACTCCTCACCTTCACCACCTTCACCAGCTCTACCACCAGAGCCTTCACCACTGCTTTTTTCTGCCAGCAGCCCTTGCAAAGCATTACATTGTGTGTCCACTAGAGGGAGGAAGCAGCAGCTTCTTGGTGAGCATATATTAGGCAGAAATTGCCCGAGTGTCCTGCCTGGGAAAAAAAATATTTCAACTTTCTATCCTTTGGGAAAACTTTATTTTCACTTTGTTGTTGTTGTTGTTGTTGTTGTTGTTGTTTTAAAGACTTTTGATATAAAACCAATTGTGCCCTCTGCGGTGAAATAGGCATCACATGACTCAAACATTCCTATTAATAGATTTTTCTCCCTGGTGTTTTGAGAATAGTGAAAATACTACTTGTGTATGGAATTTTAGTTTTCTTTTCTCCAAGTATTTGACATGTGTTATCTCATTGTAAGTATTTACCCAATGTGTTTCTTTTGAGTTGTCAGAAGATATCATGATGTTAAGATTCACTTAAGAGGCAGAGATGCAGAGCTTGGTATGGCCACCGCAAGACAGAAGAAAGGCTGGACATGATGCTGCACTGAGCCCTGTGGGGACCACCACCCTGTTCCCAGGGTCCTCGCCTCTTGCCTCTCAGGGTTTTGTGTAGCAAGTAACCTAGGGCTTGCCAGCAGTGACTGTGCTTACCCGGGGAGGCAAGGCCCACACTCAGCATCATTTTCCATGTCCCCTGGTGTCAGAACAGTGGCACGGAAGAAGCCCTCACAGTCTTTGTGACGCCTGCATATCTGGTAGCCTCCTTTGGAAAACTTCTCCGCTGGACAGGGGACGCATCCGTAGTCCTCATCTTTGGTGCCATAGCCGCAGGACTGGCCAGGAAGGAGAAGGATGGAGGACATAGGTGAGTGCAGTGGCTGGACCACAAAAACTCAGCCCTGCCTTCCTTGGACAGTGACAGACTGGTGGGTTCTAGGAGCTACTCTTGCCAGGCCTCAGCTTCCTGACTTGTCCTAATTGCAGAACCCCCAGTAACCAGCTCCTGCTCTGGCCTTGTGCCTTTCCCACTGCTCTTAGGCTCCAGATGCTACCCCTTTTCCCAGGCTCCCTGGAATGAATTCAGTGAGCTTCTGGAATGCCCTGTCAATAGACACAGCCTTTGGCATCTGCCTTTTCTCAGCTCTCTATAAGAACCCCAAATCCTGAAACCCTGGAGTTTTTTCTTCGCACTGAATGGAACATTGTAGTTGAGCTTCACAGAGAAAGGAGAGGCAGCACTCAGGAAAAAACTACTGAAGAACTATTCTAGAAGAACATTTCAATCAGGCTTCCAACTCAGATGACCTGATAGAGGTAGAATAGAAAAGCAATCCTCTAAAAAAAACAAAAACCAAAAAAGAACTGAAAAAATGTGTTTAAAAATGCTCAGCCATGCCCCTCAGCTGGCAAGCACTGATCCTGGCCTCTCGCCATTTAGTCCCCATGTCCAGTAAGCACTCATGACTGACTTGATTTACTGTGGTGCTCCCTACAGCAACATAAGCTTAGGGTGGGCAGGAGGACTCCTCTGAGCACTCACTGACCCGAAAAGGCCTGGCTGGTTGGGAAGCAGGATCCTTACCATGTAGGGCTCCTCCCCTGGCCCGCACTGGGGACAATCGTGGCACAGCCCCGTGGTCTGATTATAGTACTCATTCTCGCCACAGTTTGAGTACTCCGCTTTGGCCAAGCACATCAGGGACACCTGCCACGAAAATGAAGGTCATTTTGGCCTTCGTGCCTTCTTGGAAACACATGTACTTACTTGGGGTCAGATCCCAGAGAGCCCAGGCTGACTTAAGAAGGTGTGCCCGGCTGGCAGGGCTCTGCTGGGAGCTCAGGTGGGGAAGGTCCTGGTCAGCAAGTATCACAGGTACTAAGTCTCACTGACTCCTAGCTAATCACCTGGCACGACCACCTCCTGCCTCCCTTATCCAGAACCACCTCTTCCTCACCCCTGCTATCCAAGCCCCATCCCATCATCAAGGCCCCTTACCACAGATCCTCTTCATCCACACAACCGCCAAGGCCATGGAGGCTCCCCGCACCCACCCTACCAGCTTCTAAAATAGTGGGTTCCTCTGAACTCCTAGGAGGGAGGGCTGGATCTTTTGGATCTTTCTCAGCTGCATGGTCCATAAGCAAGGGCCAATCACACAGACATCAGGCTGTGTATATCACAATGCAAATAAACACTCAAGGCCATTTCTATCAACCAGACACTACAAAGGGAGCTATCACCTAAATAAATCTCATGTGTCTGAGGCTGCTCAGTGCTTGGTCTTATCTCACCCTTATGACCCTGGGAAGGAGGCACAATGATCATTACCCCATTTTACAGCTGAGACTGAAGAGGCTAAGAAACCAGTCAAACCACTGGTAGGATGAGGGCAAGTGTGGGTGAGGTGCTACTTACCACCAGGACAGGGAGCCAGGGTGTCCAGTTACAGTCCCCCACATGGGCCATTCTCTTCCAAGGGGTCACCTGAAAGACATACCTTGTCAGCATTGGCTGGGCATTGGGAATGGCCCCCAGTTTGGGGTCCAGCCTTCTCCACTGTACCCCACTGTGGAGTTAAGATGCATCTCAAGAATGACATTAATGTACTCCTTTGAGGGAGGAGGTGTTATTTTTTCCTGTTTTCACTCTGAACGGAAAGCCTATGTTTCTGACTCAAAGAAATTAGACCTAGGAGTCTGATATTACTTAACCTGGCTATACAAAGAGAGATGATGTGCTCACATGGACACCCAAGTCCCCTAGTTGCCACACTTTGGGTCACTATTGTTTGGCGTTGACATCGACAAAACAGCATGCTGCTGTTTTAAGTACCTTTTCTGGAGGCTAGATTGTGCAAGGAACCTTCCAGAATCAACTACTGACTCAGATTAAAAGTCCAGCTGGGGACCCCTGCAAAGAACTTTCATTCACAGAATCCCTTCATCTTCAGTGAGCCATCCCTGGGCACGACAATCAGTAATTTCTAATATCATATACAAAAATAGCATGATGAAAATACACCATGATGAAGGGGACATTTTCTTTTTTCTTTTCTCCTTTCTCCGTGCCAGTCCCCCGTCTCCCTCACTTCTTTCCTTTCTTTTGAAAAGACCTACAACATCCCAAATGCTTTAGGGAGAAAAGAAGCTGAAAGATTATTTATTTATTGGAAATCAAGAAATTAGATTGGACAACACAAGGGCAGCTGAATGTTGCTGGGAATGACCAAGAGCAGGCAGGTGACTAGAGACCACCTGGGGAGCTAGTCAAGGGGGCAAACTCTGAGGGTGGACACACACACGCACAATTTTCTTTTCCAAATCCCCCAGAACTCAAGGCTTCACTCAGGCAGAGTTTTAGAAACAGAGTGCACATTTAGGAGAAACACCCAATGCACAAACACACAGGGAGAGGCTGGTGAGGGTCAGTATCTACCATGCTTCCTGAGGATCCCAGGGATATACCTGTACTGCCACCTCTCTTGCCATCCCATGAGGGAAACAGCAAGTGCCCTGGCTCTTGGCACAGGAGGGTGGATAAGATACAGGTGGGGCCTGCAGATATCATACTTGTTTACCATTGCAATAAACAAAACACCAACAAAATGTCCCATAGAATGGCAGTCCCCTAAAACACCATGTAGGGCTCTACCATCTGTTGTTGAGTGAAAAAGAAATCATACAGATTTGGTTCTCAGCTTGACTGTTGTTGGTGTATATGAAAGCTACCGATTTGTGTGCACTGATTTTGCAATCTGAGACTTTGCTAAATTTGTTTATCAATTCCAGGAGTCTTGTGGTCAAATTTTTGGTGTTATCTAGATATAAAATCAGATTGTCAGCAAAAAGTGATAGTTTGAGCTCTTCTTTCCCCATTTGGATACCCTTGATTTCTCTCTCTTGTCTGATTGCTCTTCCTAGGACTACTACCACTATGTTGAACAGAAGTGGAGATAGTGGGCAACCTTGTCTGGTTCCAGTTCTAAGTGGGAATGCTTTCAATTTTTTCCCATTCAATATGATGTTAGCTATGGGTTTGTAATAGATGTTTTTTATCTTTTTGATAGCCTATTTTTTTTAATCAAAAAAGGGATGCTGAATTTTGTCAAATGCTTTTTCTGAATCTATTGAGAGGATCAATCATATGATCCTTGTTTTTGCTTCTATTTATTTGGTGAATTGCATTTATAGATTTGTGTATGTTGAGCCAAACTTGGATCTCTGAAATGAAGCCTACTTGGTTGTGACAGATTACTTTTGATGTGCAGCTGAGAATCAAACCAAAGACATAATACCCTTCACAGTAACATCAAAGAAAATAAAATATCTAGAAATATATTTGAGGAGGTGAAAGACCTCTATAAGGAGAATTGTAAAACTCTGAGGAAAAAAGTTGCAGAGGAGTAAACAGATGAAAAACATATCACTCTCCTGGATCAGCAGACTCAACATTATTAAAATTTCTATATTACTCAAAGTGTCTATACTACTCAATTCCCATTAAAATACCAACATCCATCATTTTTTGTAGATCTAGAAAAAATAGTTCTATGCTTTATATGGAATCAGAAAAGACCCTGAATAGTCAATGTAACCTTACATAATAAGAACAAATCTGGGTTGGCCAGGCATGGTGGTTCTTGTCTATAATCCTAGCACTCAGAGAGGCTGAGGTAGGTAGATTGCTTAAGCTCAGGAGTTCAAGGCCAGCCTGAGCAAGAGTGTGACCCCTGTCTCTACTAAAAAAAAAAAAAGAAAAACTACCTGGGCATGTTGCTCCATGCCTATAATCCCAGCCTCCCAGGACTTGGGAGGTTGAGGCAAGAAAATTGCTTGAACCCAAAAGTTTGAGATTGCTGTGAGCTATGATGATGCCACAGCACTCTATCCAGGGCAATAGACTGAGACTCAGCTCCCCCCCACCAAAAAGAACAAATTTGGAAGCATCACTTTATCAGACTTCAAGCTATACTACAAAGCTATAGTAATCAAAACAGCATGGTACTAGCATAAATACAGAAACATAGATTTATGGATCAAAACAGAAAAACCAGATATAAAACCATCCTCATATTCTCATCTGATCTTTGACAAAGCAGACAAAAACATACACTAGGGCAAAGAATTTATACTCAATAAATGGTTCTGGGAAGACTGGGTAGCTACATGTAAAATACTGAAATAGGACTTGCACATTTCACCACTCACAACAATTAATTCATGATGGATAATAAATTTAAATCTAAGACATGAAACTGTAAGAATTCTAGAAGAAAATGTTGGAAATTTTCTTCTAGACATTGGCCTAGGTAAAGAATTTATGAAGAAGATCCCAAAAGTAATCACAAGAACAACAAAAATAAACAAATGGGACCCAATCAAATCAAAAATTTTCTGTACAGTCAAGAACACAATCAATAGAGCAAATAGACAACCCACAGAATGAGAAAAAAATGTTGTGTGCTGTGCTACACATCAGATAAAGGGCTGATAACCAGAATCTACAAAGAACTCAAGCAAATCAGCAAGAAAAAAATATCAAACAACCCCACTAAAAAGTGGGCAAAAGATATGAATGGATACTTTTCAAGTGAAGATACACTAAGGGCCAACAAACACATTAAAAATGCTGAATGTCTTTAATCATCAAGGAAATACCTAATCAAAACCACATTGAGATATCACCTAATCCAGTGAGAATGGCACATATCAAAAAGTCCCAAAGCAACAGATGCTGGCGAGGATGCAGAGAGAAAGGTTGGTGGGACTGCTAGTGCAAACTATAAGGAGAGTAGTATGGAGATACCTCAGAGAACTAAAAGTAGACCTACTATGTGATCTAGCCATTCCACTACTAGGGATTTATCTAAAGGAAAAAAAGACATTGTATAAAAAAGACACTTGTACTCAAATGTTTGTTTACAGTACAATTCACATTCACAAAGATGTGGAAACAGCCCAAGTGCCATCAACACATAAATGGATTAATAAAATGTGGTATATGCACACCACAGAATACTACTCAGCCATTAAAAAGTATTTTTTGTAACAACCTGCATGGAATTGGAGACCATTCTCCTAAGTGATATATCACAAGAATGGAAAAACAAATACCACATGTACTCAGTACTAAATTGGAACTAGTTGATCAACACTTATGTGCACATATGGAAGCAAAACTCAGTGGAATTCGAGTAGGTGGGGGGAGGGCAGGAGGGGATGAGTAAATTCACATCTAACTGGTAAATTGCACACTTTTGGGGTGAAGGGTACACTTATAATTTTGACTTAAAATATACAAAAGAAAACTGTAATCAAAATGTGTGCATCCTCATAAAATTCGGGAAAAAAGAAACCATAGAGAAAGCCCTCTGTGGCCTTATTTGTAAAAGTTTGTCTATATGTGGAAATGGATCTGGAGTGATACCCACTACACTTCAACAAAGAGTTTTTGGCAAGGAATTAAAACAAAGTGGGGTGACCAGGGGCTGAGGGAGGGTCATGGGGAATATATACTTTTATTTTATGCAGTTCTACATTGACTGAATGGTTTGAAAGAGTTCCATACAAACTTGTCATCAGGAAAAGTGCCATAAACAGTTCACTCTGGGAAAAAGTGGCTCTTCTTGGTTGTCCCAGGGGTAACCCCCCAGGAAGCAGACTTGGCTAGGGTCACTGGCAAATGCACAGGAGGGCTGAGGCTGGTCTTTTCCTAGCCCCAGCTGTCTAGCCCAGTTACCTTGCAGGTGTCTCTTGTTCAGTGGGTACAATCAGGTGGCCTTTGGGACAGGTTAGATTTCCAGACTCTCTTGAAAAGGTACAAAAGCTGCCTGTTCCCACTTTCCAGCACACTGCTTTACACTTCAGTGCTGCACTTATATTTGGAAAACACTAAACACTAGGCAAGATTAAAGAACCAGCCACCCAGTAGTGAACTCACTGGGTGTTTTCCTTCTAGCAATGAAGCAAGTCAGGGCAGGCAGTGAAGGGCATCTGCGGGGAGGGGGGACCCAACCTGCAGCCTGCCAGCAAGGGAGGGTCAGGTGCCAGCAGAGGCCTCAAAGGGAACCTATAGGGAACCTGCCCTCTTGGCCCAAAGGCCCTGGCCTTAGCTTCAGGATGGGGGTTAGCAGAAACAGATTTCCACTGAATCTGTGGATAGGGCCAAAGGCTCTCAGCAGGGCTGGAGGCCTTCCAAGAACCATATTAATGGCTTCTAATTTAATTGACTTCTAATTATAGCTGAGCCTTGGAGGCCTTCCCTGAATAACTGAGAAGGGCAGGGCCTGCCGCACCTTGGTGTCGACCCAGAGCAGTTATTGAAAGGCTCATTAAAGATATTCCTAGGCAAACCCAAGCAGACAGAAAAGGAAAACAAATAAATAGATACAAAAAGAAAAACAAAGAGTCTGTGGCTTTGGATGCATTTTATTACTGTTACCACCTTCTCTGAGAGAATGGGTGGGCCTGGGGAGGCAACCTAGGGCAGCCCTCTGCTGAGACCTGCCTCTGAAGACTGCAGATGCCAACAGGATATGAGTGCCAGGAGTTAACATAGCGTGACCTCCTATCTGTGCAACTTTGGGGACCCATGCTGAAGCACTTCTGCCCAACAGCACCCATCACTGAGGTGTAAGGCCAAAGAACTAAGTGGAGTATACTTCCAAAATCCCTGTGCTATGACTGGTAGTAGGGGGGTGGGCCCTGTCTTGATCTGTCTGTGCTTCTGTAAAAGGATCCCACATATTAGGTAATTTATAGTGAACTGTAATTTATTTGGCTCACGGTTCTAGAGGCTGGGAAGTCCAAGATAGAGGGGCTACATCTGGAGAGGGCACAGATCAGCTCACCACATAGTAAGAGAGATCCAGGAGGCTGCACTGGCTCTTATAACAAGCCCACTCTCCAGATGAGACATGAATCCAATCATGAGGGCAGAGCCATCATGGCCTGGTTACTTCCCCACTTCTCAACCCATAGCACTAGGGACTGAGTTTTTAACACATGACCTTTGGGGGACACCTTCAAACCAGAGTAGCACTTAAATGTCTTTTCCCATCCACTGGCAGACAGGGCTGTTTCTGACTCATGGCAATAGCCCCTGGGCTAAACATCTAGTTCATTGGTCTGCAATCTGCAGCCTGCAGGTGAACTCAGCCTCCACTGGGGTTGGGGAACACTTATGGAGTCTAGCCACACCTATCTGTTACCTGTTTCATGATACAACAGTGATCTCATGAGCAGGTGAGCCTAGACTGTCTCCCATCTGCCCTTTACAGAACCAGCCCTGCTGTGGTGACTGCTTCTCCTGCCTCTCCTGTTGCCTCCCCTCTACTTCTCCGCCCTAGCTGCTCCCTCCTTTGCAGGACACCACCTAGAATCATGGCACGGGTAACTGGGTCAGCCTGATCCTACTAAGCTCAGACTCCTGCTCAGGCACTGCTTTGGCTTAATCCTTACCACCTCCACCTTGCACTTTGTTGCTCAGACACCAGTGGCCCCAGTGTCACTCTGGAGCATATTAGAAATGCAGTGTCCCAGGCCCACCAACCCACTGCCTGGGAATCTGCTTTATAGTCAAGTCCACAGGTGGTCTGTGTGCACTTTAAAGTTTGAGACATTAAAGTCTGGTCCATATGACTTCTTAGCAACATCTTGCTGGGGGAGATGTTTAATGTTTAATTAATGTTTAATTCCTTCTGGGCACCCAGGAAGAAAGCCTTGGCTGGGTGTCTCCCTCCTTAAATTCTGGTCCTCTTCCAGGAACAGGTGCTGTTGTTAGCACCTCCACCCACACTCCGCACTAGACACTGTGATTCCCTTATCTTGCTAGCTCATTCACTCGTTCATCTATCACTTATTTACCAAACATCCATGGTGCTGCTCCTGTGTGGTAATCTTATAGACCCTGGGGATGCAGACATGCAGACAAGGTCCCTGTCCCATGGATCCTCATTGCATCTGTCCAGGAACATATCATTCTACATGAGTTTGGGCCCCCTTCCCTTGGTCCCCTGTCCAGTCTCCTACCTGGGCAGCTTCCCTCTTGGCATGGATGGCACCTCAGAGATGGCTTTGCCTCCAGGGCACCAACACTGCCTACCACAGTTAGAAGGCAGCCTTTCTCCCTGGAAGTCACCATGTTTGGGACACAGAAAGTTACTGCCCAGGCTGGCAGATCTTCAAGCCTCTGGGGGTGTCACCAGCTGGACTAACCTGAATGTCCAGTGACCATCTTCAAGTGTGAAGGTGCCACCTCTCCCAAAAAGTTTATTTCCTCTGCAGAAACCACACAGAAGTGCTGCTCATTCCGAATCTGTGGGAACTGGCTGAGGCAAGGGGGCTGCGGGAAGCCTTCGCAGGAATGAGGGCTTGGCTTTACCTCTTAAAGTGGGCTGGGCAAGTGTGCCCTGTGCCTTTGGCCCCACCCAATAGTCCCAGTGTGGTCACCTGCCAGAGGGTGATAAAAAGGTCTGGGCTCTTGGCCTTACCTGACCACAGTGCCTGGGAGCAGAGACCCTCAGGCACAGCTTGCTTGGGGTGCCTACATCCCAGATGGGAAAGGGGACAGGCCTCTGGCTGGCCCACCCAGATCCTCAGTGCTGGCAGCCACCCAGCCTGCCGCCAGCACTGCTCTCCTGCCTGGCCTCCCACGGGGGAGGCTGCTGGTGGTCCCCTCTCTCCCAGCTGGCTTCCTCTGCTCCTCAGCACTACAGGCCCCCACTTCCCACCCACCAAGACGACCCTCTTCCACACTCCTCCCCACCAGAGCCCTGAGGTCATTATCAGAGCAACTGAAAGCCCTTCCATTTGATGTGATTTATGGCTCCAGTCTGACAGTGCTAATTAATACTGGGCCCTGAGATGAACTCAGTCTCTCACTCTGTTTAGTCAGAACTGTTTCACTGGAGGAGGAGGAAGAGCAGAGGAGGACTCTGTGAGGGTTGGATGTCTCTCCTAGGCCCACCTGGGCTTGGATGTCTCTCCTAGGCCCACCTAGGCCCACCTCGGCCAGGGGCTCCCACTTCGTTTGCACCAGGGCCCTCAAATTAATTAATGTGGCCTATTCCCAGCCACTCTGGCTGGGCAGGTGTCAGAGGTCTGGTCAAGGCTAGAATAAAGCTCTGAGGAATAGTGGATGACCTAAAACAGAGAAGCTTGGCAAGAAGGCTTTCCACTGGTGTTGCAGAGCCCCATTCTTTTCTGTTGCACTGAGAAACTTTCATTCAGAACTCGCTGGTGCAGACTTCGGGGCTATAAGAGTTAAGATGACCTCCAGCAGCATCTCAAGGGCAGCTAACCACGTCCATACATTCTCTCCAGGGTGTATTTGTGGTTGGAAATACCTAGAGTATATATGTATCTGTCTGTGTGTTTGTGTGCATGTAAGGGTATGTGAGTGCATGTATGTATGTGTGCATATAGGGGTGTGTGCATGTATGTATACATAATTTTTTTAAAGGCCCCTGGTCTTCTTGCCTGTTGGGGCATCTGCTCTGGTACCACCTGACTGCACCACTGTGGTTACTTTCAGGACAATTTCTGGGCCCCAGATTTGCTTCCTGTAGCATCCTATTGCCACAGAGGGTGAAAGGCAGTGGGGGTTTCCATTCATTTGGTAACACTGCGTCCTAAAGGTTTATAGAATAAAGAATCAGTGGGCTCTCACAGAAAACCAGGATTTTCCCAAGGCTTCAGGGTGGGAGGTGATAGGCAGGGGCCATCGAGGCTGGTTGTGGAGCCGCTGGGTGACAAGAGGTCGCAGGGCAAACCTGTGGGCAAATCTGACAGCCCTTTGCTTAGTGGCCCATCTGGGGAGGCACTCACAAAGCCAGGCCAGCAGACCTGTGCCCTCGGGTGGGGGCTTACCAAAAAGATGCTGATAGATTGATGGTTTGAGTTGGAAGTTTAAAATGAAAGTCCCCAAGTTCCACTTTTAGTTTGAATTAAAGGAAATAGACATTCTTACACACATAGAATTATAAACGTAATGCATGAACATTTACTTACTTCTAACTACTTCTAGGCTTTCTTTGGAAGGATCACTTCTAATACAAATAAGCATGTCAAACTATTCAGAATTCTATAACCATCATTAGCTCTTCAGCAGCACATCCAGACAGGCAAAAAGCAAGGAAAACCCATATTTTAGAAATAGCTATTCACAGCTCACCTTTCTAGGTGACTCAATTCTTCCTATTAGTCTTTGTTTTCCTACATATGAACCAGTGACGATGGTAATTGTTTCTAAAGTGTGTAGAGCAGTGGCCTAAAACCTTTCTGAACAACACTACGGTCATCACTTATCAGAGTAAGTTTGGCTTCTCAGAGTGCTAACTATGTTATTAGGCAGGTGCACATGCATTTGTGCAGAGACACACCGGATGATGGGGAGGGATGGTCTCTCCAGCAGACAGTGCAGAACACGGTGCTTGGTGTTTGGGTGCCATGAAAATAACGTGGCTAGCAAGTACCCAAGCAGAGGTTCAGAGAGCAGTTATTCTTATCTAAATTTTCTGCCGTAAAGGTGTGTTTATAGTTTCATTTGTTTCACTTAATGCCTTAGAGCTAAAAGGATATTATAGAAATGATGAGCCTGGAGAAGAAGCTCTAGGGGGAAAAAGAGCCCTATTTTATTGTTTTATCAAAGCCAAGTAAAAGCATTTTTAGGGTGAACTCAGGAAAGTTATTGTACTAAAATGCATCGTTTTAAATTACAAAATGCAAGTTTTTCTAGAACTCTTATAGACGTATATTAACATGAAATGTTGAGACACAATGGCAGCTGCCCCCAGCACTTCAATATTCATCCATCCATCCTTCCTTTTGTCCATCTGTCCACTCACGCCTCTGTGCATCCACCCATCCATCTATTTATCCATCCCCCTGACCATCCACCCATTCACACAGTCTTTATCAGCAGCTATTCTAGACCAGGCTGAACAACAATCATATCAGCAGTGTTTGGCCCTGGCTGTGTCTCTCCCCTTGGTGACACAGAGATAAACACTGAGGAGGGGAGTGTGGTGCAGCAGGAGCACGGTGTATCGTGTAGGGAAAGCACCTGCCCAACTCAGGCAGTCAGGAGGACTGTCCCAGACATCAAGAAGAGAGGATGATCAGGAATCAGCCTGAACTCACAGTGGGAGAGCAGAGAGAAGGGAAAGGGGGACATCAGGGGCAAAGGCTGAGAGGATGGAGGACATGTCCTGTTTGGGGCAATGCAAATGCCGGAATATCTCCTTTAGGGTCAGTGCTCTACCCCCTCCTCTCGGCAGCAGAGAAATTTCCTGAACTGCATTCTGATGACATTGAGAACACTCTCATTTTCTGCCAAGGGGCTAATTCACAGCAAAACAAGAACAAAAACATAATCCATAATTACTGAAGACACTACTGGAATCCCAACCACGTCAGAAGACATGTCAGATAGAAGACATTAACTTGACAATAATGACATCCTCCAAGTAATGGAGGCTGAGGAAGATAAACCACTTATTGGCTCTGGGACCAATAGAGTCTAAATTAGCAATGAAGGAAGGAGGCAACAATTACTGCTATTATGATTTGCCCCAGGGGCCCTCAGAGTGAGTGCTGGCCTCTGAGGATCACCGCTGTGGGTAACCGAGAACCAAGATGGCTCCCCTGGCAGAGGCCAGGCCTCCCAAGACAGTCTGGAGGAAGGCACATGAAGGCCAAGGGTAAGAACGTGGGGTGTGTGGCTCCCCCATGTTGAGACTGCTCTGCATCCAGCACATGATGGGCCCTTGGTGTCTTGCTTCCTCATCCTCCTGGCTGTCCCTTTGTAGTTGCTGTGAACCAGAGTGTGGAGGGATCCTGAGTACTAGAGAAAAAGTCTCTCATGGCCTGTGCCCTGTTGGCCCTCCCTCTTCCCTGGGCTGGAGGCAGCAGCTCCCTCTCCACTGAGTCCCACACAAGGCCGGTGCAGGGTTCCACGCAGTCACAGAGAAGCTGCTCCTGAGCAAAGAGTAAGCATTGTCATGACACATCACAGCACGTGACATGCTGCACATGTGGTGGCCTAGATGCAGACAGGTGAATCCAAGTGGGCCATAGCTCAAAATAATGAAAGTGGAATTCTCAGAGTCTGCATTTCTCTCAAATAGCTATGGCTTTAATTTCCTGATTAATGGCACATATTTTTAAATTCTTATGGCTAAGACTGTAATTTTTTAAAAATCAGCTTTATGGCAGTATAATTAACTTACTATAAACCTTACACATTTCCAGCTGCGTGCAGGTAGGTGACTCTGACAATGTCTACATACCCTGAGCAGCCCAGACCCAATCCTGACACAGAACATGCCATCTCTCCCAGAGGGGCCCTTTGCCATCAATTTGCTCCCATCCCCGGGTGTCACTAGTCCACTATTTGTCATTACAGATTAAGACAGACTTTGCCTTTCCTGAATCCTCATGTAAATGGAATTGGGGGCTGCCTTCTCCCACTGAACCAAGACCAGTGACCATCTGTGCTGTGAGGGTCAGTGTGCTCCTTTTTATTACAGAATCATGTTTCACTGTATTAATAAACCACAATGTTTATCTATTTGCACATTTGATTTCTTTTTGCTAAGATTATATTTGTGACACGGTTTTTGGTTGTCTCAACCTGGGCAGTCCTGACCGTACATTTGATGTAGGTGACTAAAGCATCAGGCAGGCGGTACGGGGGCTTCCCTGGCTCCTATCTGACTCCATTCTGGACTCTCCCAGAAGTGAGGACTTAGGGTCCCAACTTTCCAGTCACCAAGGCCAGTTGGATGGCACTATGCTTCCCAATGCTGCCACCAAGCCATTCTCTGGAGATACCTGGCTGGCTGGCAGCTGCCAAGAAGACACATAAAAGTCTGAGGGACTTCATACCAGCTAAGAGCATGGCCCAAAGGGAACACTTGAGAGGGAAGAAAAATGATCATATTGACATAGAGCCACCCCTCACGACTGCTTGTCAAAAAGTCACTTCGGAAGGGTGAGAGTATGGTGAGAACAGCAGCCCGCTGGCCATTATGAATAATCATCCTCCACATAACCTATGTGCTCTAGGAGCTAGTACACTCACACTCAGAATCAGCTTAGAGAAGCGAGCCCGTGTGTGTGTGTGTGTGTGTGTGTGTGTGTGTGCGTGTGCATGTGCGTGCACACTCATGTTGTCCTGCTCCCCAGGCTGCTGTGGCATGGCCTTCTCCAGGCCTGGAACAAATGTGCACTTTCAGGGTGGCCAGGAGCAAGTGGCTCAATGACAGCTGTGGGTTTCGGGGACAAACTCTGCTTTGAGTACAGCCCTGTCTATTCAACAGTTCCCTACAGCTGAGGAGGGAACAGCCTCCATTGGGGCCCTTGTGTGATGGAAACTCTGTGAGTGCCTGATAAACACTTCCTCAGATATCTTCCTGTGTTTGGGGGTGGGCTGCAGGCATGTCTGTTGTAAGCAGATGCTGTCTCTCAGCCTGCGGCGTATCTTCAGAGGGCCAACCCAGAGCCAGGGGAGGCACTTACTACTCCCTACTTAACCCATGGAGTCCCCGGAGGTCCAAGGAAGTTGAGTGACTTGTCTGAAATCACACAGACAGAGGTGAGACCTGGGACACACCCCCAGATATGCTTGACTTTCTACCCTTCTATATGGCTTCAGGACAGGGGTGCAGAAGCCACAGAGAGAGGCTGGCAATGGGTGGAGTGGGGAGAGCAAATGGACCAAGTTAGTAAAGAAGGCTGGTCTCAGAGCTCTGCCAACTTGGTTTCACCCCACCCCTGTGGACCTGTGGGAGGTGGAAAATTCTCAACAAGGCCAGGTGAACCCCAACAGACCATGGGGACAGCAGGGTCAGTGTTCCCATCTCCCTCCTTCCCAGAACACATCACAGGTCCTCACTTTGTGCTGAGGGCTGGGGAGGCAGGTGATCTATGTGGTTCCAACACATTCCTGTCATCTCCTCTCCCCATTGACTATCAAGCCAGCTTGACTCCTCAGCACGGCCCTGGCAATTGGACTCCCAGGAAGGGTTCATACCCTGAGAACTTTGGGCAGGGGGCGGGGGGGGGGGGGCAGGTGTGCTAAGAAAACTTTAATGGCAGCAACAAAAACATCTTTGTGGGCCCAGTCTTTTAAGTTTGAATGGGTAGGATTCTTGTTAGTTTGTTCACAAGTAGGTGGATCGCCACCCTGCCCCTAATCCTGGGATTAGACCGTTCCTGCCCAGCCTCCACCCAGGTGGACGTGGAAATAACCCAACACAGATGGCGTTTCATCAGGCAGGTGACCTGGACAGCACAGGGCTATAAATAACCCTTAAATGTCCCTTCCAGAAGGACTTTTTTTTCTTTCTTAAATTCGAGTCCCAGCATGAAGTAACTTGTAAATTTCGATCCTTCCTGTCAAACTCAGGGTCTTGTTCTACTGGTTTGAAAGAGAATTCATTCTTCAGAGCTCTCTTTTCAAGTAAGGTAACAAGAAGGCCTTGAGGAAGGCAAACTCAGTAAAGGCACCCTGCAGGTTTAGCAGGACACTAGGACAACCCACTCTGAGTTCATGGGGCTCTGCTGAACTGCTAGAGAAACAGAGCAAGGGGTGTCTGTGTCCCCCAGAGTTCAGGGACAGTGGGTAGAGAATAAAACCTTCTACTTCAGGCTTTATTCATGCTTTATACAGTTGAATCACGCATTAACAGGTTAGAGATTAAAGAACAACCACACTGTATTCTTTTTCCCACCCTGTGCCTTTCTTCAGGTGAAGGAGCTGATGTCACTGCTGAAGCCCTGAACACACTTTCTATTGAAAGTGGGAGCACTGCCCCTGGTAAAATAGGTCGTGACCTGTCTGAATGCTGCAGGGCCAACACGATATGAGTTGGTCAACACAGCTTTGGGAGTACTTGCTTCCGAGCTCAACAAAACCTTCAGAGCAGAGACCTGGTGTGTTTCTTTGGCCTGGCCCTGGTGTGTGGAGTGACAGAAGTCCTGGCTGTGCTCTGTCTTCCCTGTGTACTGGTTTCTGGCTTAGGAGACATGGGTCTGGTGGGCTGAGCTCCCCTCCTCTATTTGGGCTCCCTGTGTCCCGTATAGCAGCTCCAGACTGAGCAGAGGGCTAGATTCTGAACTGGGGCTGAGCTGTGACCTCAAATGAGTCATTCTATTCAGTATGACTCAGTTACCCAACCTCTAGGGCTGGGAGACGGGTTCTCCCACCTGCCTACTGCTTAAAGGGTGACACAAGGTTATTTCACATGGAAGTGTTTTGAGTGGGAGAGGCTGGACACAGACAGTGGCTACTTGGCAAGACACGTATATGATTACTGTCCATTCTGTTCTTCCTCAGTCCGGCAGGAATGCTATTGTCTTTTAGAACATTTAAAACAGTCTGTGGCTGCAAAAATGAAGGCCTCAGGGCGAACGCCCTTATCTCTAAGCTAATAGGGCTGTCACTCGGGGCTTGGTTTCCCCTGGCCCCCTGGAGAGAAGGCCAGACTGCTGGGTGAGCTCAGTGGGCCCTGCGTGGGGATCAGTTGGGACAGCCCTACCCTCAGCAGACCTTCCCAAGCCCTGCTGTGCTAAGAGCTGGGGCGTGGGTGCAGGAGGGGCCCTGGCTACGGCCCTGCTGCATGCAGAAGGGGGACCTGCAACATAGGGCTAACAACCCATTTTCCTGGGGTCACACTGACTCAGGGAGGGGCTGAGCCAGAGACCCAGCCAGAAGTGCTGTACCCTGATCCAGAGGCATCTCGGGTCTTGCTTTGAGTCCTTGGATGCGAGCAAAAGGCCCGTAGTGCCCTGGCTTATTAGAAACCTGACGTTTCCCGTGGTGGAAAGGGACAAGCTTCTATGATCGCCAATCTCTGTATCATAACTAGATTAGGTTTTAAAACAAAGTCCCAGAGCACTGTAGGTATCGATTTCCACTCGCATTGCTCTGGACATGCGCAGTGCTGCCCATCTGTATGACGGGCTGGAGACTGGTGGCTAAGCCCCCCACACCGGCGCTCCGTGTGCTCCAAGGGCCAATGGAACGCTATGTCAGCGATCATTTAAAGGCAGCTTTTATGAGGTGTTTCATTATGCATCTCACTATGCTTGCAGTTTGAAGGCCATTTATTTATTTATTCCCATGCCAAGAACCCCCAAGCCAGCCAAAGCATTTGGAACTAGATAATGTTGATACTAAAATGAAATTTAAAAATGTAAAGCTTTGAGATCTATTAATTTATTAAACTCCTACAAAGGGACAATGTCTCTGGGTCTCAGCAGGAGCCAACAGCAGTCTGGGAAGAATGGGTAAGGTTAGCTTGTTGGCACTGCCCGTGTCTCCAATGCCAACCATCAAAACCCCAGGAAAAAGGACTGAAATAGACTGGAAAATAAAAGTGCAGCTACTTAAACAAATTGAGATTTATTTCAAAAAGTCATGGATCTCAAATGGATAAGCAAAACATGGCAGATGTGCACAATGGAATGTCACTCAGCCTTAAAAAAGAAGAAAATTGAGGCAAGAGGATTGCCTGAGCTCACAGGTTTGAAACCAGCCGAAGCCAGAGAGAGACCTCATCTCTAAAAATAACCAGGCATTGTAGTGGGAACCTGTAGTCCCAGCCACTCGGGAGGCTGAGGCAAGAGAATTGCTTGAACCCAAGAGTTTGAGGTTTGCTGTGAGCTATAATGCCACAGCACTCTACTGGGGTGACAAAGTGAAACTCTGTCACAAAAAAAAAGAAAAAAAAAGGAGAAATCTCTCATGCTACAACATGGTGAACCTTGAGGACATTATGCTGAGTGACACTGCCAGTCACAGGAGAACAAATCCTGGGTGATTCCACATATGTGAGGACCTTAGAGAGCCAGCTTCATAGAGACAAATGCCTGGGACAGATATCACTTTATAAGGAGTGGGTCTGACACCTCTTCTAAGAGACTAAACTAGTGATTCCCAACCATGTTGTGTTTTATCTCTTCATTTCTCTGCACTGGTAAAGAAAAAGGAGGTGCCATGTGAGAGGCCTGCCAGGTGTTTGGTGCCACTAAGGATGTTCCAGCCCCTCCCCTGGCTGTCCTCCATGGGCCTGGTGCCCTGTACTCAGGGAACGTTTAGGGGCTATGAGGAGCCGTTGAATGTACCCCCAGCATAGCCCAATATTCTCAGATGCACCCACGCTTGTGTCAGTGTCTGAAGGCAGGGCAGCTGTGACAGTGACAGGAGTGGCAGCTGGGACAGCACATGTGTGTTCATTCAGCACTGGCTCCACACCTGCACACAGCAGGGCTTGGTGGAAGCTCATGGAGCTGAATTATGCACAAGGATGACCGCTTGAGGACAGACGTCAGGAATATTGGGAGCACTGAGCAATTTTTAAAAAGGTGGCTCTCTGGTGAAAGATAAATTTTATAAATGAAAAAGGAGAGCTGTTTATGAGTAAACTATTAATGTTTATTAGCTCTCATTTATTTAATTAGCTCCCTGGGTCTTGACAGGAGCCAGCAGAGGTCTGGAGGTCTGGACAGAGGAAAGAGGATTTTTTCAAGTAGAATTCTTACTACATTCTTCTCACATATTGTGGATTCCTTTGCTTCATCCATGTAAGACGAAGTAGCAGGACCCTTTACTGGGGAGACTCGAAAGACATCGCACACGTGCACACTTACACTTAATGCTAGTAAATGACAGTGAAGGCTGTTTCTGGGTGGGAGAATTAGGATTTGTCCCCTTGCTTTCTTCTTTTATACTTTTCTGTATGGCTTGACTTTTATTTTTTTAACTATGAGCATTGGCTACCTTTTAATAAAACCAACAAAATAATTATTCTAAGAAATAAAAGTAATGTATTGAAATCACATACACGATATCTGATAATTTTGCTTTTCAGTTAGCTAGAGGACATGGGCCAGCCATCCTGTGCTGGCAAATGGCTGTGTTTGGCCTGGATTGATGGTCAGTTGGCCCACAATGACACTGCCTGGTGCATCTGATGGCTCAATGCAGTGGTTCTCAACCTCCCTAGTGCTGTGATGTATTTTCATTGTTACAAAGGGGTCTAACCCACGGGTTGAGAACCGCTTCTGGGAACATCATCTTCCTGCTGCCATCACTCCTTAGAAATCAGCCTTCAAACCAGTGAGTGAATTGTTGTGAAGGCCTTCATGAAAATGTTTTGATTTTCTTAAAGATTGTGATGAGATCCCTCCTCTTGCCCATAAAAAGGAATCACTGGAGGCTGGAGGACTGGTTGCTTCAGGCTGCAAGAACTTATCACCCCAAGGAGAAAGCCCACTGGGTGACTTTGCCTCCCCGCCCCACCCGGTGTGCCATATGGAACCCAGATATCTCATTGCTTCCCTAACTCCAAAGAATGACTCTATTGAAATAATGACGTGTGCAGCCTACAATTTATCATGGGTTAGGTCTTCATGGTGCCTTAGAAGCAGATGTGACTGGGAAATGACCTTGGAAGAATATGTCCCTTCCAAATCAAAGATTCTATGAGCTCATCAAGGCCAACGCCCTCATCCCCTGAGGTCTTTGAAGTAACTTGTGTGTTTGGGAGTTTAAGTACAGCGAAGCAGACAAATCAGTCATCAGTCAGCTCTTCCTGGGCTATGGAGCCATGGGAGGAGGCCTAGAGCATGCTGGCTGACCTGAGGAGGGCTTCCTCACTGGGGCACGTGTGCAGCACACAGAAGGATGTTTCAGCTCTACAAGGCAGAGCAGACAATAGTCCTCTAGGATGAGTATGTCTTTAGAGATAACATGTTGTATTTCTTTTTTGTTCCAATTTTAGTATAGGTGCTGCCAAAGTGAGCACCGTATTCCTTTTTATATGTAGCAAGGGCTAAAGCCATTAAGAGCACATGAGGCAGCCAGGGCCATAGGAGTCAGGGATGTGCAAGTGACTGTTCATTCTTTCATGATCTCACACAATGTGGCTGAAAGCTGGACGGTGTGTGACTTCATCCTGCATGCTGCAAGGCACCAGGTCTGTACTTCAGACGTGACACATACCACTTGCCATCACCTCTGTTTTGCTGGAGCTTCCCCTCACCCTCCAACTCCTCAGGAAACAGATCTGTAGGTGTCAGTGCAAGCAAAAGGCTTATCAGGGAGAGTTGTAGGCATTAGCACTGTGGGCAGAGGGGGCAGTGCAGTCCTAACAAGGGGACAGCCCTGCAGGGAGCAGGGGGACTGGGTCTTTATGCCTCCTCATCAGCCAGCTCAAGGAAGGGGTTTGACCTTAGACAAGGCAGGCTTCTTCACCCAAGGTTGGCTGCCAAGTGGAAGACTCCGCCACTCCATCCAGTTTCTGGAAGAACTAACACTCTTTCTTGAAAAGGGCCACCTGTGAGGCACACCTACCAACTAATATATATATATATATATATATATATTTTCCCAGTTATTCCTTGTGCTCAGTCACCAGCCTAAGAACTATTTATCTTAGGGATTTTGCTGCATCCTGAGAGGCGTCTATGAAGCCTGACACTCTTTCTCAGAGGCCCCTCTTTCTCTCTCTCTCCAGTCCCCCATGGCAGCTAATATGTAAGTCTCCACCTTCTGCACGTGTCAAGGATAATGGCACCTAATTCCAATGACCACTCTACAGTTCAGTTGCCAAGGAAATTTGGCAGATGGTCACAATAGCTGAACTATCAGTTATTTCTGTTACCTGGGCAGTACCATGTCCGAAGTCAACCTGAATGGCCACGATGTCTTACATTATTGTTGTACTAATAGGTAATGGACTTCCAGAGAAAAACAGTTTGATGGAAGGGGCTTAGCGTTATCAGAATTTAAATGTGTTTTTGAAATTCATTGTTCCAGGTCCTGTATATAATCCTGTAATGAATACTGGCACATGGATAGTGGTAATGTGTTTTAGAGGCAAGGAATGGGCCTGAATAAGACACTTTACTAAAGCCTTCAGTATCTTCAATTGTAAAGGGAAAGTGTGATACAAAACCATTTCTAAAGTTCTTAAATCTCTACTGATCCATGAGGTTCTCTTAGGTCTAAGATGTAGTGAAAGCTCTTGGCAACACAGAACCAGAAGAAATGCCAGTGTTATGGACCACCTTATTATACCATAGTTATATTCCAATTAATTCAGAAAACATTATTATCCTCTCATGGGCTGCTGAGGCACTGAATGGGCTACAAAGATAAACGAGACATACACCAGCCTTCAAAGAATGACCAGGAAGACAGGACCAAGAATATTTCTATAAAGAAGCATGGGCATGGGTTTTTGCTTATTGATGTTGCTTTGTTTTTTCATTTGTTTGTTTGGGAGAAGGTAAAAAGGAGAAGTCATAGTGCTAGTTGGGTATAGTGAAGAAAGTTTCATAGATGATATTGTGTTAAGACCCTAGGAGAGGAAGGGAATTTCAGGACCTAAGTGATGAGGTAACAGGTGGTGCTGGGGCAGCCCATTTACTGGTTTGGTTGAAAGGCTGGGTTCATGTCAAGGGTACTGAGAGAATGGGATGGAAGGTGGTTTGGGTATTGGCTACAAAAGGTTTTCATGATCAGGATTTTGTTTCCATTAAGTAGACAGAGAAATTCTGAACAACAAGACGATGTTATGAGGCTCAGCACCCATAGCTCAGTGGTTAGGGCGCCAGCCACATACCCAGGGGCTGGTGGGTTTGAACCCAGCCTGGGTCTGCTAAACACAATGATAACTACAACAATAACAACAACAACAGCAACAAAAAACAGGCATTGTGGCTGGCACCTGTAGTCCCAGCTACATGGGAGGCTGAGGCAAGGGAATCATGTAAGTCTAAGAGTTTGAGATTGCTGTGAGCTGTGATGTCATAGTACCCTGCCAAGAGTGACATAGGGGGACTCTGTCTCAAAAAAAAAAAAAAAAAAAGAAAGAAAGAAAAGAGGATGGAATGAAATTTTTATTTTTAATCTCTCTTATTCAGATTAGAAAAGGTCAGCTGATCTGACTTCATTTCACTGCCTCTTTCTTCTATAGTATCCAGTATGCTGGTAAGGCCTTCTGTTGAATTTTTCATTTCAGATAGTACACTTTTCAGTTCTAGAACTTCCTTTTGAGGAAACACCTTCACTTTCCCTGCTGAGATTCTCTATCTGTTCAACTTTTCCTTTAAATTCTTGAGCATACAAATTTTAGTTCTTCCCAAGTTTTTGTTAATCTCAATTTATGGGTTATCTTGGAGTCTGTTTCTATTGGCTACTTTTTGGTGGCGGGGGGGGGGGGGAGGGATTATGGATCGCTTTTTCTTCTTTTGTCATTATCTGCACATGAGGTAATGGGTCACATTTTCTTAATTCTTCATATGTCTGGTAATGTTTTCTTGTATGTTAGACATTATCACAATATGTTGAATATGTTCAACAATATGTTGAACCCACATTAAAAAGCACCAAGTTTTACTGTGAAAGGCATTAAATTACTGGAAGACCCTCCTGAACCTTGGCAGGTTGGCTTTATTCTTTATTAGTGTTAGTCTAATTAGGCTCTTGCCTTTAGTCCCAATGCATAATCCTTAGTCCTAAGGGATGAACTTTCTGGAGTCTCAACTGCTCAAATGCCCAAAGTGCTTGGTAAGGTTTCTACACATTGAGGTTCAGAACTGCCTACCTCTGAGAGACCTCTGTGCTCTATCCAGCCCTCAGCTCCAGAATACTTCTGTCTGCTAAGCTGTGTTGTCTTGACCAAGGATACATAAGGAACCCTCATGCTGATTTCTGCAACTCTCCTCTCTTATCTCTGGTGTCCTGTTCCACCTATAGATACTTTATCAACCCCAAATTCTAAACTCTGCTTCCTCATCTCAGTGAGACATCTTCTCTGCTTGGCCTCCCTGAAGTCTACTGAGAACAGTCCGGCTAGAACAGTGGTTCTCAACCTTCCTTAGGTCATGGCCCTTTAATACAGTTCCTGTGGGTCATGACCCACGGGTTGAAAACTGCTAGGCTAATAGGTTGGTGACTGGGTGTATTTTTCTTTTCCTGAGGTTCACAGTCCTGTGCTGTTTGTTGTCCAAATTCCTGAGAATAGCTGAAGGTCATCATGACCTGTGACATACCTATCCAGATCTGTAGTGGCCTTTGGTGGGCCAGGGAATAATGCAATGGTATTTTAGGAGGACTAATTTGGTGGTTGTATTGTGGAATGGCCACAAGTGATGAGATAGTGGAGGCAGGTATGTAACCGGAAGGACTTAGGTGGGATGTGGCGATGGAAACAAAGAGGACACACCTAGAAAACTGGTGGGAGGAGGCAAGTTGGAAGAAAATAGTTCTGAGATTTTGAGCCTTTTTTCCTGGTCTTTGACACCATCCTCATGCCCAAGAGCCAACTAAAATTGAAGCAGACTAGTTCAAGGGTTAAGAATATGGGTATCTTTGAAATAATGCTTTTCTACAAACTATGAAATGAGATATAAAAGATTATTGAGATCTTAAAACTTTTAAAGTGTCTCCTGACAAGCAGGATAAAATCTTCCAGGATCAGCTAAAGAGAAACAGAGGCACCCCTCTGTGACTTCTCACTGTTGTCTCTCAGATAACCCAGTGAAGAGCAACGCTCCTCATCCCGCCATTCTCTCTCCAACTCCTCATAACATCCTTTAGTTGTGGCTGCTCATACAGCATAGGTGGCAGGTCCATGCTGTGCCCTAGACCACTTCCTCTTCAGAACAAGGGATCCTGTTCCAGACACCATCAGGAGGTTGACAATGAGCCAGGCAGATGACTACACATCATAACCTATAAATATGGGCTGCAATTTCTCCATTTTACTGTGTTTATCATTTGCTTTATCATTATTTATTTATTATTTAATTTTATTTTTATTTATTTTTGAGACAGATCTCATTCTGTTACTCTGGGTAGAGAGTGCCATGGCATCACTGTAGTTCATAGCAACCTCAAATTCCTGGGCTTGAACAAGCCTCTTGCCTCAGCCTCCTGAGTAGCTGGAACTATAGGCACCTGTTACAATGCTCAGCTTGTTGCTTTCTATTTTTAGTAGAGACAGGGTCTTACTCTTGCTCAGGCTGGTCTCAGAGTGTTATGGCCTTGGCTTCCCAGAGTGTTATGATTACAGGCATGAGCCGCCGCACCTGGCCTGAATGTTCATTATTTAAAGCAATTCTATAGATATTCCGCTGCCTGCCTGCTTTCTGTCTTCCAAGTTTGGGGGCCCTGCTCACTTTGGAGAGGTGTGGTAGCCTCTTCCATGTTGCTACCAGCCCTGAAACTATCCTTGAAAAAAGGCTCCCACCCACTGCCCTTGGCAAAATTGTGAAACTTATGCTTTGCCCATTTCATCTTATTTCCCATCCCACCCAGCCCTGAGCCGTGCATGGTGTATTACCAGGCTCTTGAATTGTGTGTCTCTACCTGCTTTCCTCCACCTCATTCCCTCAGCAACCTGGGAAGAGAATCTTATAGAAATTCATACTAGGCTGTGAATGGCTGGCACATCTCCCTCAGGGAAGCAGTCAGAACTAATTTCAGTAATAACATTCTAGGGGAGTAATTAAAAGAATAGGACCCTGATTCAGATTTCTTAAATTTAAATTCCGGCTTTATCATTTACTAGCTGTGCAACTTTGGGCCAGTAATTTAAATATCTCTGTGCCTTGGTTGTCTCAGGAGTAAAATTATGATATTACTAGAACCTAGCTCAGGATAGGTTAATTAATGAGATTAATTAAATAAGATGATGTATATAAAGAGCTTAGAGCAGTAAATGTTAATGAATGTAAGGTAATAAAATAAAAGAAGAATATAGAGTGGAAATAAAAATCACAAATTTACAAACACAAACAATGTACCCTAATCATGTGTACCCTCATATTAATTGAAAATTAAAAAATGAAAAATAAAAGTGCTCCCATCAAATCATAAGCCATCCATTTGATGAATTTTTCTTCAATCCCTTACCTTATTTGTATATACATATATGTTTCTTAAAATGAAATTTGGAGAGTACAGCACGTGCTACTTGTGGTTTGCTGTTTCATTACCTAGAGCCTTAATTATTCTTAATGACAATCTTTGAAATGGGTTCAAAGTACTCCATTATATGGATGGACTATAATTAAATCAACCAATGCCCCAATATTGGACCTTCAGGTAGGTTCCCAATTTTCAATGTTACAAACACCGTGACAATGAACATCTTCATGTCTATCTGGTGACACCTTTCTTAGAATTGTGAAGCTAAAGGGTATGAGACTGGGACCCACAGGGTGAAAATGATGCCTGCAGAGATGTCCTTTAAAACTCAGAAATGACTTTGGTTTGGTTTCAGGTAGGAACATTGTTTGCTTCTCAGGACTGGACAGTACAGATGCCATTCAAATCCTCCTGTACCCTTTGCCAGTGATGCACCCAGAGTCACTCACGTGGGCAGGCTCTGATATTTGCAGGTAGCCAAGAACTGCATGTGGGATGGAAACCTGGCCAGGCACAAGGGGCCCGTCGGGTGCTTTTCTTGTTAGACGGTTGACTGAGTAAAATATCACCAATAAATGTTTGATCATGGGCAGCTCCTTTCTGCATTACCAGAATTTGCTGAAAATCTTTGGCGTATGATTCCTTTTGCATTTTCCTCCTCCTCCTCCTGGACTTTGACAATTAGGCTGTCAGGTTCTGCAGCTCTGCCGGAAAGGCAGTGATTCTCTGACTGTGGGGGCTGCACACATTCCGACACTTTACTACACCTCAATTTCTTCGCTTTGCAGTGCAGTGACTGGCTGGGATGTGCCGACAGCCAGCCCCACCCCGCCATACTCTGCATTTCCATTAAACTGTGTCATTGAAGTGTGGGCTTCATGACCCAGATGAAAGCCCACATTCTGTGGTTTATGGGCAAAGGTGATCCCTTCTGAACTTTTGTGTGCAAGCCAAAGGTCTTAGTCACTGAGTCAGGCAGTCATGGGCGGGTGGGTGATGCTGCCTGTGTGGGGCCATTGGATTGACTCTGTTTTGATTTCTGATGATCATCTTTCAGAGGGCTCCAGATTGAGTAGCCCCAGGCTTGTAGACTGCCCTTGCCATCCATCCCATCCATCCTGATCTCTTCATCACACTCCCCTGTTAAGTCCCTCAGGCTCTGCACCTCTGGCCCTCGGCCACACACCTGGATAGACCTGAGCTGTGTGGGGGCCCCCACTGCACCTATAGCATGATGAGGGGGGCTCACGGACCACCTGACATGTAAACCCCATCCTTCGGCAGGCCTCCCAGGCTTTTTCATGCAGCTGAGTTATTCCAAAGCAAGGGGTATTTGTTTCCTCTTTTGCTCCTGTAATCGATGCAGCTGTTGCCCAGTCTCATCTGCATTAAGCTAAATATTATGTCTTTGTAACGTTTTTGATCTTCATTAATTATAGTTCAGTAAAGCTGACAAAGGCAACCTGTCTCTTTAATATAAACAAGATTAATTGCACGGTTCCTGCAGAAAATGAACTACCAGCAGTTTAACAAAAAATGTTTGTCTTTAAGCAGCCTTTAGATAAAAAAAAAAAAATTAAAACTGTTACAGGAAGTGCCAAAGCTGCCAAATTACCGTGCCCGTGAGCCTCACCCTCATTACGAGACTAAACGAATGCACACGCCCCTGCACTTTCATCCTCCTCCAGGCCTGGGGAAAAGAGAGGCGGGAGAGAAAAAAGGGGCCTTTATACAAAGAAGTGTCTCTGAAGTCTGGAATGCACCCTGGCTGTTTGAAGACAAGATTTATACCTGACACCTTTCCTTAAGCTCACTGTTGAGACTCGCCTGTTTTCAAATCAACCGCAGACTGGCTGCTTGAGGTACTTCAGCTCATAACGACCACATAATCTAAGATAAATACATAAGGGATTGCTATCACTTTCATTAACAACCATGAAATACGCCTTCCTTCACCAAGGGAGGGAAACCCCAGGCAAATGGCCACAGTGGGCTAAGGCTGAAGGCTCACGCAGTGGGGGACTTGCTTAGGGCACTCAGGGCAGGGGCCAGATCAGGTGTTCAGCAAGGGTCAGGGAGGAGCTGGAGGGCATCTCACGGTGTCCAGTTGCTCCAGGACCACTCCCTGAGAAGTCAGGCCCAGTGTGGCCTTTGCAGTTCTCAGGCCTCTGCAGAAGGGCCTCTGCTGGATTGCCCCGGGGTGTCTGCTGGCCCAGGAGGCCGACAGCCCAAGAGCAAGGCTGCAGGTTGCTGGGGATGCTGGTACTTTAGGGCACTTCAAAGCATTGGTGGGGTTAGTGGGATCTCCAGGTTCATGGCTGGCTAGGAAACGGCACCAGGTTTGGGGCAGGTGCCAACACAGGTCATGAGAGAAGCTGGGAGTCATGGATTACCACCTTTTTCTGCTCCACATAAAGCAGCTTCCATGGCCAGTGGCTGAGGCAATTGGCATTGGTACCCATGGAGAACAGGACATTGTGCTCCCAAGGTCATGCCTAGAAAATGGGCTAGAGCCAGAGAAGCACTGGCATCAACACCAGCTCTCTGTGGCTTCCCACAAATTCCTGACTCTGAGAACAGCTGGAATAGTGCCTAATGGAGCGGGTGCACGGCGGTTCAGGATGGGGCGATCCAGGGAAATGATGACTCCACGAGGCTGCTGCAAGGCTACGGGTGGGTGGAGGGGCTAATGGCAGCCAAGGGAAGCCTGTGGTCTGGAATTTGGGAACTCATATAGCCTGGTGAGTAGAGAGATGAACTGGTATTAGAAATGTGTCTTCCCGGACAACACAGAAGGGAAATCAGAATTCCCCAGTGCAAAGATGATGGGGACACAGTGAGCCAGATACCTGGGCGAGTCTAAAAGCAGTGAACCAAAGTGAACCAATGTCCAGCAAGTCCCTTGGGATGGGGCAGAACAAGTAGGCAGGGCCAAGCTTGGCCTTAGAAGTTAAAGAGTCGGCTCATGGGCGTGAGGAGGCTGTGCCCTTGGGTTCTCTAGGCTCTGACCCAATTCAGGGTCCTCCTGGATCCCAAATGGACAGAATACTTCATCTTTCCATGCTTTGCTTTTCTGTGACACTCAGAACCTCTGCCAAATGACTCAGGTTGTCAGGTTGCCAAGGAACCTGGTTCCTATGATAGACGAGCCCTGGATGTGGAGCTCGTTCCAGGACTTGGTTCTGGTTGCTGGGTGGTGACAGTCGGGTGGAGGTCAACCTTTCCCCAGAGCATGTCTGCCTGACAAGAGCCACATGCCTGCATGGCGTCCAGCAGCCTGGCAAGAAGCATTGCCCAAGAGTGAAGGCAATATGTCTTCTGGGACAGCAGCCCTTTCACAGGCCTGGCCCTCAGATGCTCAAGCCTCCTTTGCGACACATAAGCACCCACCTCTAACCGAAACAGAGATTTACAAACCTGCACCTGCCCTTTCTCCATGACTCTGCTCTATGGCATGTCATATCATGCCACACTGTGAGATTCCATTCAGTCTTAAAACCTTCTAGTCCAGTCCATGCAACTGACTCCCCGATGCACTAAGGAGAGGACTCAGGGTCTGAGAAATCAGGACCCTCCACAAAGAGGGCCCATCTACCCTGCACATGCCATGGTCACTCTCTTCCATCCCAAGCACACAGCTGGGGCCCACTGGCAGGACATAGCAACTTCCCAGCACCTGCCTGGTCTGTCTGGGTTGCGGTGTCTCTGTCTGCCAATGGCACTGACATCCACAGTAATATAGTATTTTTAAGCACCAATTTGACACTTTCTTAGGAGATTGCACAGAAAGGTGGACAGTGACTTAGAATTTTTAGGGGAGAATGGGCTGTGCTCATAGGTGCTCTTAATGGTGAATGTCTATGGGCTCGGCTATGGTGCTCCTCAAAACGCCATATACCAGAATTTCTCAAAGCAGGACAAGGATGAATATGATCTGGAACTTTCAGAAGGATCGGAGTACGAGGAACAAGGGCAGAGCAGACAGGAAATGAATAGCAACCCCATGCTTACCACTAAGGCTGAGTCATTGATATTTTTTTACATTTTCCTGATTATGAAAACTAGATATGTTAATTGTAGATTAATTGTAGAAAGTCTTCAGACATGTAAAAGTATAACAAAAACTAAAAATCACTTCTTATCCTAACATCCAGAAGCATTATTGAAATTTTGATGCATTTAATTTTTATATGTGTATATATAAAATTGGGAATCATATCGTATATTGAGTTTTGTATCCTTTTTGGTTAATAATTTGATTAATAGTCCACCGCATGTATGTACCATGAGTATGTAACTTAGCCCCTAAGGTCGGATCTTCAAGTTTATTCCAACGTTTTTTCACTATTATAATGGATGCCACAATGTGCATAAATCACACAGGGAAAGGACCACTAATCGTCCCCTCAGGACAGGCTCCTGCTGGGTCACAGGCAGCACATTAACAGCAGACAGTGTGTGTTGGCAGTGTGGGAGAGCCCAGCTGCCTCCCAGCCAGCCTCCCAACAGTTTCTGCTGTAGGGCCACCCTGAGGGAGCCCTGTTGGCCCCAAGTGTGTTGGAGGCCCAAAGAAGAATAATGAAAATTATTTGTAATGAAAGAACAAAGACACAGACTCAAGAAATGAACACTTACCAGCCCTTTCCCTCCTATCTAATCAGGAGGGAGATCCTCGATGAAAGGAGACACCTAAGTGCAGCCCAAGGTGGATGTCCCTGCAGGCCTCCCTGTGCCCCTGGGGCCCCACCCCCTGTGTCTGGGCAGAGGATCAGGGTGTCAGGACTGGAGCACAGCTTCCCTGGCTGTTGTCCATCCTGTCCTGGTGGCCCTGTCCCGCTCACAGCAACTCATTCCCACAGAGCCCACTGATTCAGCTGCTCTGGGATCTGCCTGAGAGAACTGCAGCCAAATCCTCTCCCTGGACACCAGGCTGCCTTCACTTGGAGTCTTCATGGGAATTCATTTTGTGGTTGAGATATTCAGTGGGGGACACAGAAGACAAGCCAAGTTCTTCCTGCAGCAATGCCGCCTGCTACTTAGCCTGGAGTTTAAGGAACAGATGTCAGATTTATGTGTCAAAGATTAGAACGCCCTTTTTAATGGATATTTTGCAAAATACAAATACTTATTATTTTCTGAAACTGTATTGTCAAAATTAACTCATTCTCACTCAACCTTGAATGGGTAGGAGAAGCCCAGGGAGGCTTCCTGGAGGAGGTGAGAAATTATTAGGTCCCTGAGCTGGTCTGTTAATTCATGCTGCTCCCCTCATGGCTGTGGGGCCTCCCACTTTGTCCTCATGGTTCCAGTGCTGGAAACAGAGTCAGAGAATCCATGGCAAGTGTAGTTGAGCCAACTCATTTTTCCAAGTTAATATTTGTAAGAAGAACTCCAACTGTGTTCAGGGAAACCAAAGAGGAGAACAGTCATAACATGAGTCATGAGTGTTTTTCCCAACACCTCTCCTAAAATATGACAGTTTGGATAAAGTCCTAAAGAGATTTTCTCCTTGTGCAGATCACAGAGGGAGATCTACAAAGACACAGTGAGGGAATATGAGCTGGTCAGGGGTGGCCCCACCCCAGCCTTTCCTTGGTCTCCTGATGCAATTGGGATTCACTCATAGTGTTTCAAGTGTATTAAATGAAGTTTATTCTCATAAAATCTTATGAAATAGGTAGGTTCTGCTGTCCATGTCTTACAGATAAAGAGATTGAGGATTTAAAGAGGTTAGGATAATTATCTAAGCTCACATGATCACTAAGTGAGGAACAGTGAACCCAAACCCTTGACCTTTCATGCCAAGGTCAACTCCTTCCACATGACATCATTGCACACACACCCACTATTCATGGCTTAACAGGACTATTTTGTGCAAGAGATGGAGCAGAGTGACAATGAATTAAAAGTACAAATCCAAAGATCCTTACTCTTCAATGGTTTTGGTAAAGATTATCAGTAAGATCTACAGATGGTTGTATTAGAATAATGACAGACAGCATGCCAGGGAAGGGCTTGACTACTGGGCTGCATGTCTTACCCTTGCAATGATTTCTGCAGCAACAATCGATGGAACTAAACTTTGGTGTCTCTATGTGCCGGGGAAGATCACTCACTGTTGCTTATAAGTTACCCATTCAGCCTTGCAGAGGCTGCCAGGCCCCTGGGTGTCCCTGAGACCATGTGGGTTGTGCCTATGAGTTTGAGGAAACTGTATTATAAAGTTTTACACTACATATTCTTATCTGAAATTCTGTGGTAAGTGTAAAAGGGCTGCTGTAAGCGAAAATTGTCATGAACCACAAATTTAGTAAACTTATGGTTTCATAGGACTGTCTGAAAAAAAAAATCAATTTGCTTTTAAAAGCCCTTCAAAATCTGTTTCTAGGATGCCTAAAACAGATAATATAAAATTTAAGAAGATTTAAATTGTAAAAACTTTTTGCTTGACTCACTACAGACTCACGTGCAGCTGTAAGAATGACACCGAGAGGTGCAGTGTGTCCTGTGAAATTAGCATGATCACACCCTGTAGTCAAGCGTTGGCATGGGTAAAGCCAAGGCAGAAAGCAGTTATAAGAGAGCGTTTTAGGGTGGCGTCTGTGGCTCAAGGAGTAGGGTGCCGGTCCCATATGCTGGAGGTGGCAGGTTCAAACCCAGCCCCAGCCAAAAACTGCAAAAAAAAAGAACAGTCAAAGAGGGCATTTTAGAGACTCTGCCTTACAAACCTCTGTGATCTGGGACTCCAGGGAGCCCCTGGGGAAGCAGAATGACCCTGGAGCTCTGCAGGGTGCTGTGGACAATTCAGGGTAACTGTAGGCTCAGAGTCTTGCAGGAGTGCCCAGCCAGGAACCTGTGGCCTGCAGACGAGGGGCCCCTCTTTCTGAGACTCTGTCTTGTCCTGTGAGAGCTGGCTGGACAGGGGCCCACACGCTCAGAAGCCGACTGACAGTGGACCCAGAGGCAAGTGGAGTCTGCTCTGGCTCTACCACGGGCCAGTCCTAGACTCACTTCTTGAATCTCAACGGTCAGCTGAGGTGGCTGTGTCCAGTGCTGCCCAGGACAATGGCTCCTGCCCAGAGGTGGGTGCCAAGCTCGAACTGCAGGTTGTCCCCCAAGACACTGTTTCTCATGTGGACAGATTTTACCTAATTTCAACTTAAACAGACACACGGCTGCTGGCCACCCCACTGGGTACAAATCATGGCCTTTCAGGTCCCTGCTGCCCTCTAAATTTCTAATTAAAAACATCTAGGTTTGTCTAGATGGGTCATGCTCCTGACTTACCCCTGGAGAAACTGAGGTTCTGAGAGACCCAGAACTTTCTTGAGGTCTGGCTGGTGACCTGTGCAAGAGCTGGCAGCCCCACCAGGTCATCTGACCTCCAGTTCTAATCACCTCTGCTATTCGATGCCACGGCTCAGAAGCAGTCTGCTAATAGGGAAGTATGATGTAAAGGCAGCGGGGGAGCTGTCCATCCTTGCCCCAAGCTGAACAAGAAACCCAGAATATGCTACATGAAAGTTCCTGTTCTAACAAGGAGGAAATCAGCTACTGTTTAGGGGACAAATCCAACAAAACTCAGCCAATCAGGTAACCAGTGACTAAAATGAGGATTATTTTAACAAAGGGACTGCTGTCAGGAGCTGGATTTCTGTGATAAATGGCACTGCAAATGGCACAGTTCTAGAAAGGAAAAACGTTGGAAGATACGTCCATAGGAGAATTTCCACAGTGCTAGCTGCCATGCTTCTGGGAGGCCAGCCTCACCGCTCATTAAGTGACAGCAGCAGCCGTGGGGTTGGCGTCTACCTAGAGACCTACTATTTCCTAATCAGAAGACCCTCCAGAGAATCACAGACACAACATGTTTGGAAAAAAATCCCACAAACTATGCAGCATGACAAAAACATGCTTATCAGCGCATCTAGAGTAAAGAACAGCTTCTTCATTCTAATGACATGTGTAAAGTTTAGCCTAATGTTAAAAAATATTTTTAATAACCTAAGGCTCTTTCCCTTCAATAACACAGCCTATTTTACACAACATCCTAAAAATGTCCTCTTTAATCTTCTTCCATTTTTAAATTGTGCCACCAAATCATAAAGAGTGTGTGTGTGTATAAAGGGCGGTGTGGTATTTTTGAGTCCCTAAGTTATCATGATTATATCTTTTAATGAGAATAAATGATCTAGTTGTCCCCAGATACAGGTCTTCTCAGGAGAGAAATAAATTACAAACAAGAAGATCCTTAGAAGATTTTTATCCCCTAAGGATTTCCTCCTCCTGGGTCTCTTCCTCTCACCTTTAGGTGTCTGTGTGCTCAGTCTGTTGTCATCTCACTGCTGCTGTGGTGGGAAGCCAGTGGCTTCCCCCAGGTCACTGTAAGGGGTGGGGACGTTTGACTGGGGAGATGTGGTTGCTCTGGGCACAGGCAGTGCAGGGGGCTTGGGCTTTCAGTGTCAGCCTTTTGCCACCCACCACCAGCTCCTCCTAGAACTGACTCTTCCTCCACCTTCCCCTTTTGTTCCCTCTTCTCCCCTGCAGGTAAAGATGTATTTCCTGAAAACTGGAAAAACCAGATGCTATCAACTTCAAATCAGTGCTGATTAACTTCAGTTATAAAATTCAGGTCTTGTCCCCTTATCTGTAAGTGACATCTTCCACTTTACAACTGGGGCTCTCAATGTGCACAATTCAAATCTTGGGCTTCACCATATCCTTGGGCCTAATGCAGATTTTGGCCCTGAACTTCTGATAAGAATGTCATTACCACATCAAGGGCTTCTGACCCAACTGACTCTGGAGCAAGCTTCTCCTCCTGATCTTATATCCCAGCTGACATCTTATGTGTCACATTTTATGAACTCAAAGATATGTCTACATAGAATGTTATTAACCTATTCAGTTCTGTTTTTGTTATTTCTATTACTAATACTTTTAAATCAGATGATCTTTGCAATAACACTGGGCATTGGAGGCCAAGCAGGAGTTGAGCCCCATTGGGATGTACTCCTTGTGGGGCACAGCATGGGAAGTCCCATGATGCTACTTCCCACAGGGCCCCAGCAGTTGTGTGGGGTCAGAGCTCGGAGTCCGTGATCTCAGCCACACCCTCTACTCTTTCTCCCAGCCAGATGTTATGAGGAAGAGGATCTGTTCTCTCTAACTCCAGTTTTGATGGAGTTCCACTGTGCTGAGTTCATTCAAAAGATCAGGGCACCCTACCTACTCACTCCAGGAACACCCTAGCTGTTGCAGTTTGCGATAAGGTTTCTGAGAGAGCGAGCTTCAGCGGGGCCGCCTCCACCTGCAGCCTAGGGCCTGCCAATCTGTGTTTGCTGCTGTTTTTAGCTCTGAGCTGGCAGGGGTGCAGGAGCGGGCTCTGGGAGGGGAGGGTGGGGGAGGGAGGCCTGGCCTCCTTAGAGCGAGAGGGCATTGACTTGGTGGGTCCTCTGTCCGTGGCTGAACAGCTGAGTAGGACAAACAACTCCCCAGATAGTAAACCAAAGGGAGGTAGAGAAGGGGACCTCCTTTGAAGGGTTTGTTCCTAAGACCAGCCAATCTTGTGTTTTTGAGAGCAAGTCCCCGGGATAAGCAGTTGTAGATTCATATTTCACAGAGAAAAACAAAAAAACCAATGAAACCCATCAAAGGCTAGAGTTTTCTTCCACTTCAATGGCTCGTGTTCTCCCTGAGGCTGCAGCAAATGTCCGTATTTCTACCCAATTTGAGGCCTGCGGCTGCGGGTGGGAATAGAGGCAGGGAAACCAGCTGCACCCAGGCCTTTAAAGTTCGCTTTCTGGGCCTCCTCACTTGTCTTTTCATCCTTTTTTATTATCAGAGAGGTTTAAGGCAGTCCTGTTCACAACAAGCGACTTCCTGTTTTTCTGCCAAGAAAAGAGCCGGGGGCTGTCCATACCTGGGACAGGGTGGCTTTGTAGAAAAATTCAAGGTGATTTTGATCCTTTAATTGCTTCAATTTTCCTGCATAAACCAATTTCTTTCCTCCTTATCCCTCAAAGCTTCCGATAACACAATCTATTGGGTACAACTAGACAGTGGATTTCTGTTTGTTTGAAAGTTTCATATGTGGATATTTTTTAAAAGGCAAGCAAGAACCCACCAAGATAAACTGCTCTTCATGTAACAACGTTATTGAGAGCAGTGCCTTCACAGAGACAAAAGGTGGAAAACCCTCCAGATTAGTGAGTCTAAGACCTGTCAAATCCAGCTTTGCAGAGATGGAGAGCCTGGCCACAGCAGGAGAAAACAGCCAGTGCACATAGAGAGGTAACGCAGAGACACGCTGAGTGCTGACCCCGGGACCACCGCCTCTGTGTGCCTGGAAACCCCTCAGTCCCCTGAGTGCCAGCATCAGCTGAGTGCTACGTGCGGCCATCTCCATCTCGCTGTCCTTGATCTCAGTAGTGGAAACTGTTCTCTCCCCAAAGTATGGTACATACCAGCTGTAGCAGCACTGCCCAGGAGCCTGCTGGAAGTACAGACCCCTCCCCAATCAGAATCAGCATTTCAATTAGATTCCCAGGTGACTCCTATACTCAATTCAAGATTGAATGGTTCAGAGCAGCAGCCCCCAACCTTTTTGGCACCAGGGAGTAATTTCATAGAAGATAATTTTTCTATGGACTGGGATGGGGAGAGATGGGGGAGGATCTGACAAGAGGAAGAGCTCAGGGGGTGATACAAGTGATAGGGGGTGGCTGTAAATACAGAAGAAGCTTCTTTGACCAGCCACTCACCTCCTGCTGTGCTCCTGGTTTCAGACCAGCACCACGGTCCTGGGCCCAGGGGTTGGGGACTACTGGTTTAGAGCACAGGTCTCCAAGCCTTTTCTTTCCTTTTTATTTTATTTTAGTTTCTTTCTTTCTTTTCTTTCTTTTTTTTTTTTTTTGATTATACAATCCTAATTGCAAAAGCAAGAAACTCAGTAAGCATCACATATATGATGCCAGTTATACTTTTTATACATTACAAATATACACAAATAAAGAGAGTAAAGACCAAGAAGTTAGGATGCAGTAACACTATATATTTACTAATGGTGCAAAATCCTTTTGATTGCTGCTATTCGCAAAGCAGGGGTGATGGGAGGCCCGCAGAGGAGAAGCTAAGGTGGAACCCATAAAACCCTGAGGTTGCTGGGAGCCAGCATGGAAGGGCCAGGAGGTGCCCTCAGTGGGCAAGCAAAGGCTCCATGGGTGAGGGCCTGTCAGTCCCCAGTGTCCCCTGGTAATAGGTGCAGTGTCTTCTTCACAACTAGCAGACGAGAGAGCATCTTTTTCTGTGCTACTGTGCACAGAATTTGGTCCCGTTACTCTGGGTTGCGCAGCACTAACACTTGATGCTGGTTCAAACAGCCAGCCCGTCACTTGGAAGTCAGGTCACGTGGAAGGAAACAAGCCTTCCTAGGACCAAGTCTGCCAGAGATGATTCATCTCCAGGGGCGTGTACCTGGGCTTGACTTTGCTATGTATTTTTTGGCCAAAGCCCAGTCACCATGGAGTTACATGTTAGCTTACAGATTTGGCCTTGTAAAAAAGACAACCCCTCAAGGTTATAACTTCATTGCTGTGCAGGACCTTAAGGGTTTTGTTACCCAACATTCTTTTTAAAAATGCCTCTACATATCCAGTTCCGCAGATGCTCCCAAAAACAGCATGGCCACCTTGCTGGCTCATGCTTGGCTTATGACACTCATGGCTTAGCACCTGGAGAACCGTATTTGAGGAGGCCGATGACAAAAGTACTCCTGCTCTATGGCTGCCTTTGTCTCTGGTGGGTGGCCTGACTGAGAAACCAGCCCACAGGCTCAGGCCCAATCTGGTTAGATGTGCTGAGAGAACGCACAAGCCCAGGTTAGCTTGTTCCCTTCTTTTCCTTCTGTCCCTCTCTCTGCCCTCAGCTCCAGTCCTGCCCCACCTGTTTAAGATATGCACTCTGTCTTTCTAAGACCTCACCTGAAGTCACCCACTTTCCCCTAGTCTTGCATTTGCTGCTATTTCTGTGTGACCTGTGGGTGTGATGGCTGTGGAGAAAGGTCACAGGCCCTACCTTTGCCAAATGGTTACAGCCAGACACCATGCTAGGCCTCCAAAAATGCATGCATAGGTCACAGAGCTGAGGGTCCATGGTGATGATGGCGGACGTGGACCTTTATAATGCAATTTAGGAAGGGCTGCAAAATGGAGTAACTGTTTCAATCTGGCTCTTTATTCCCTTTGTTTCTCAAACTCATTTTTCTTTAGGATTTACTTTGAGTTATTTATAGAAAGAATATGTATTAAGTGCCTATGAAATGCACAGCACCATTTCAGTGCTGAAAGAAACACAAAAGAAACACAAAAGAAGTGAAAGATGAGTAAGCCACAGTCCCTGGGGCCTCAGCACCTAGGTGGAAAGACAGAAACATTGAAAAAAAAAAAAAAACAACCCCAAGTAACGATGCCAGGCAGTAAAGGGCATCACAGAACAAAGTCACGCAGGAACCCTAGGAGGGGCAAAGGGCCAGTTAATCAGAGAGGAGACCTGCAGTTTGACTGGGGTCCAAAGGAGTGAACATACTTTAAATACAGGTGGAGAAACCAGGGGGACTGCTGACCAACAGGCCAGCACAGGCTCGGCCACACCTGAGCCTTGGCTCTCTGGGCAGCATGGCCAGCTGACTCTGGGGACTCTCCTCCCAGTGGAGACGGCCATGGGTGAACATGACTTCTTCCTGGAGGACCTTGCTGCTAAGCCTCACGCCAAGACAGTGAACAGCACCTGGGAGATCCTCAGGACTGGAAAATCTCTCGGACCCGGGGGCTCAGACCTCACATTTTTAGTGGGACCCCAAGGGATGCCTGTTTCTACTTAAGAAGCTTCTTTAGGGCACAAGGAGCATGTGGTGTTTGGGATCAGTGATGGGACAAAGGAAATTGGAACAGTGCCTGAAGTCAGAGCAAGAGAAGCTGGGAGGCAGGAGTTCACCCAGGAGTCTGCCCTGTGGCTGAGATAGAAAATGAGCAGGCCCCTGACAGCAGCCTGTGTATCCCGAGGCATGAGAGGTGGAGCTGGATGGAGGCACCCTAGGAACTGGTGCTCTGGACAGTCCCAAGGGAGCTGAAGGGAGAATGGGGAGAACAGGATACCGCCACACAGCACAGGCCTGGGGGTCAGGCCTTGAGGCTTTGGGAATCTGTCCAGCACACCCCTGCTCAAGAGTGGGAAGAGGCCCCCAGGGAGCAAACAGAAGAACCCGGAGGCAGAAAGAAGAAACCCTCAGCCATTGGTTACTTGCAGCTTTCATTACAAGAAATTTTACTAGAATTTCCATAAGCCGAGAATTTCACACCATGAAAATAAGTTCAGAAAACACATTTTGATTTGTTAGTGGTGCCAGTAAAAACAGGCTAACTAAACAATAAATGTTTAATCTGGGGAATAGACTACAAGGCTGAACAAATACAAGTGATGGATTTGCTAATTCTTTTCTTTCCCTGTGGAAATAACCACCACTGTTCAGCAAAACCACCTAACTTGTGGGAGATTTCCAAAGACACAGGAGGGCCTGGACTTTCTGCTGTGTCCTGTGGTGGCAATGATGACGCTGCTGGGGGCAGGGAGGTAACACTACATTTTACTTCTTTGCCTGCCTGCTCACCCCATGGCTGCTGCTGGGCCATGCACTGGGCAGTCGGCCAGGCCCTGAGGATGAACTCAGGTTGCTGGTTACCCTCCCACGCTTTGTCTCTCCTTCAACCTGGATTCTTTGATCCTGGAGGGTGGGAATTATCCCTGTTTTTCAGCATCTTTCCTCAGCACCTAGAAAATTGCTTTTCAAAGTGTGAAGCATCTAAGGAACTGGATATGTAGAGGCCTTTTTAAAGAGCATGTTGGGTAACAAAACCACTTAAGGTCCCACAGAGCAATGGAGTTATAACCTTGCTCTTGGGGTTGTCTTTTTTACAAGGCCAAATGCACTGCATTGCACAGGAGTTTGTTAGAAATTTCAAGGCCGGCTCGGCGCCTGTGGCTCAATCGGCTAAGGCGCCAGCCACGTACACCTAAGGTGGCGGGTTCGAATCCCCAGCCCGGGCCCGCCAAACAACAATGATGGCTGCAACCAAAAAATGGCCAGGCGTTGTGGCGGGCGCCTG
>CAUYQV010047397.1:0-21912 GCA_963574575.1 Galagoides demidoff
TTTTTGAGACAGAGCCTCAAGCTGTCCCCCTGGGTAGAGTGCCATGGCATCACAGCTCATAGCAACCTCCAACTCCTGGGCTCAAGCGAGTCTCCTGCCTCTGCCTCCCAAGTAGCTGGGACCACAGGTGCCTGCCACAACACCCAGCCACCAATAGACTTTTCTATCAGCTAAATACACATTAAGAATCCCAGATCACTTTTTCCCCATAACCCCAAGCACTGGTTTGTATTTTCTCCCTTAAATTAGTTAACCGTCTAAATTCTCTCCAGAAAAGCATTTTTTTAAATACAAAGAGAATTTCCAAACTTCTACAAGTAATGATCACAAGTTAAATTATTATCTGTTTGCTACTGTGAGGTTATAAGTCTTCTATCACTAGCAATGCTAAAGCAGGGCTGTACAACCAGGTACTATTGATAGAAGAAACTTATGGAGCTGGTATCTAGTCCAGGTAGATTACCTTAAGTCCCTTATAGTCATTTTGACTATGACTATAATATTACTTAAAATTACATTTGAAGTACATGAAGTGCTTCAACCAGGTTACCAAGACTATACTAAGTTCATAGAAAATTGTTCTTTTTTGAATACTCACAATGTGAGAGTGTATTATATTACTCTGAGATGATGGGATGCTGGACCTTTGTGCTCCAAAATTGAAGTGCTTGGGAGTGAAGTAATTGTCATTTTCTATTGGAGATAATTCATGACACCAATATAGGATGTCATTTAAATACAGCTTGAAGGGATTAAAAATGATCTTGTCCTTTAGTTTAATTAGTTTCCCTGATAACAACGATACTGCATTTCTCAGAAGGAAACAAATGATAGGAACATTGTTATCCTGACATAATAGATTTCCAATGAATTACAGATATATATTACAAAAAGAAAGACATTTTATTAAAAAATTGTATTAAGTAGAACACTCTGATTGGACTCACAATTGTTAGCAAAATGCAGTGTAAGCCCAAGTAGTGCTTACAGTCATATACTGAACTATTGAGGGGCAGACACATCTTAATTTTAAGTACTTGTTAATTATTTAGAAGTGCACAAATTCCATATTCAAAAAATTGAGGAATATTCCAGAATATCAAATTGGCTGTGGAAGATAATGGGGTATTTTCCATTTTCATTAAATGAGTATTAAAACCTATTAATGCACAGATGAAATAACTGGAATCTTCCATGAGACTATCATTTTCACTTAGGTATTTTTAATAGGGGCAAATCTGGGCAGTTAATGTGGAGCTAAAGGGTTTCTTTAAGCTAAAAGACTCCTTTATAGCACAGTATGTGCGGTAGTCAATATATTCCAGAGAAAGTAAAACAAACTCTTTTGGGTTTTGTTTTTCTTTATTTCCCCCATATTGTTAAAGTTGGAAATTTTTATATTGTTTACTGGGAGCATCTGAAACAAACTCTGAATGAAGATGTCAATAAAATAAATTCATCTAGCTGAATGAGATTTTTAATATAACCTTGGAAGACAGTTATTAATCTCTACAATGGACAATCAAGTGCTAAATCTGGCTCATAACAATATCCAATATCATTTCCTAAAAGATTTTAGAAATAGAGCACTTGCAGAAGCTAGAAGCTTTTTTTTAATGTCTATTGACTATGAGAATAACCTTTGTGTATTGGGAAACACACTTTAAAAACAAACAAAAAGCAAACAAATCAAAAAACTCTGTCACTATATGTTGTCTATACATTTATTTTTATTTTCTTTCTAACAATTATTAGTTACAGTGTCCAAGTGTACCCTTATCAACAAGAAACATACAACTATATAATAGTCATATAACCCTTGTACATAATTATGAAGATTGCAAACTGTAATAACTTTTTTCCTGTCTCTAGTATCTATATATTTCCTAACAATAAAAAAAATCTTGCAATATGTTTCTAAGAAAAATTTAGTTAATGGGAACGCATTTCTGTTGCATTGTCTCAGGTTATGTACTGATGAATAATGATTTCTCCCAGTAAAATTATGCACCAAAAGAATAAGTTAATAAAGGATAGCATATGAAAAACTATAGGTAGGAAAAGTAGATTAGAACTTGTTCTAGAACTTTAGGGAGTATATGAAATATGAGAAAACGTTAGGGGAGGCAGACTGTGCACTCTCATTTTAGTGCTATAAATAATCATTAAATTGAATGTGTTTCTTTTGGGGTGTCAAGAGGCTTGGAAAAAAGTATTGGAAGGCAATGAACAAAAATAGGAGATAGGTGGTTATATCTAGTTATAAAAGGAAGAAAATTTGTGAAGGTGATCAAGAATTTGAAAGAATATCCACAAGTACTTATATTGGAGGGTAATTTGAAGCACTTGGATAACACAAACCAATTAATCTAATTCTAATTCTAGATTCACTTTTCTCTACTTTATGGTATATTTTGAGAACCACTCTCTATAAGGTACTGTTAGAAATTACAAAATGAATTTTCATCTTACACTTTTTCTAGTGGAGTAGCTAAAGCTGTTTAACCAATGAGAATTGGTCTACATATTGTAAAATGAGAAGGATTAAAGATTCTGTACCAAGAACATATTCCAGAAAGTGAAGTGAGAAAAGTTCACTTCCAAGTAGAACATCAGGAGAGGTTTTAATACTTCAGTACAGGTTTTAGAAATTTACTGTTTGTAATTTTTTCATTACAAAAGTAGTATATGATTGTTAAAAAAATTGTAAAATACAGATAAGCTGAAACTGATACATTAAAGCTGCTTATCATTTCACCAAGAGATAAACTAGCTGAGAGTTTGACAGTCAGGGGTAAATGAGAAGTTTCAATTAAAGTCAAACATAAATGCACGTAAAGGTGTCGATGAGTAAATATATAATAGAGAGAGATTGTTTTGTGTAGGTTTTTATTCAAATTTCTACATTTGAATGTAGTTTATATGTGATAGGAAAGCGATTTGGTTTTGTTTTTAAAAATTATGACATTTACCCCGTTTTTCAGTTCTCTAACACTAGCTATGAAGCCTGCCTATAAGAATAAAGAAAACCAAGGGATCCAAATTACATAAGAAAAGAGAAAGGCCAGCAAATGATTCTCTAGCTAATGTTAAAGATGTAACCAAGAAAAGAAAGCCTAGCATCATGTGATACCAATCATTTGGGACTGAGAAAACATTCTTTTCTTGGAAATGTCTCCAAAGTAATCTTTAATATTTATAATTACTGCCTTCTACTAAATGTATAATGTGATAGCAGTCTATTATTGTACATGGTGCCTCAGTCTTTATATTAGCTAATATGAGGGCTTATTTTGTGCCAGATTTTAGTTATTGTGAGCAATGTCTCATTTTATCCTAACACCAACCTCATGTGTTTGACATTATTATCATCCCCCATTTTGGGGATGTGGATACTAAGAATTGCTGCCTGAGGTCTTATACCTACCAAGTAATAGAATCAAGATTTAAGTCTTTGTTTTCTAACTCCAAAACTTTTACTTTGAACCATCCTACTATATCTCTTCTTCTAAATGAAGCAACCAATTTTATGTAACACATTTTTTCAGTGGAATATGTGCTATTACATCTTTCTCAAGTACATGATTTGAAAACACATCACTGCAATAAAACCTGGCCTAATGCTATAGTTGATGATTATCTATCTTTCCAATTGCATGCTGTCATTCTCTATCTTTTTTTTTAACCAAGTAGTGTTTAAAAAGACACCAAATACTTTATTTCAGAAGATTATGTTGCATTATTTTAAAGTCTAGGTAGGAACTTCAAAGATCTTAGAACATGCCATCAACAAATGTTACCTTCTTCATATAGCAACCACATAGACACAGACTCCCTTATTATTCAGCCATACAATGTACATTATTATCAAGGAATATTGTGCATATACCCATCTAATTAAGGCATCTTGCTGGTGCCTGAACAAAATGTTTTGCTAATTCAGCACAGTAATATGGATTAACAATCAGGCAGAACAAGTCTCAGGTCATGTACTGAAAAAAAAAAAAAAAAAAAAAAACTACCCAAGGTCAAACATCTTTATTGAAAATCCTGAGCTGAAAGTTTTCATTGAATTTTGTTTTCTCAGCAGAACAGTACCAATGAACAAAGGCGATAAACTTCAAAGGTCAGCGTGTGTTTTGGGTAGCTAGCAAGTAAGCAATTCCAATGCAAGATAAATGGCTTCAAAATCTGACCTTCTCTAATCCACATCTAATTTACCATTGTGCTTAAGTGCCTTTGCACATGCTGCTTGAAACATAGCCTTATCCATTTTATCCATGTTGAATTCTCAGCCCCTCTCCAGTTCTTGCAACAAGAGGATGCAAAACACTACAACAGTAATGATAACAAACTAACACTACTGAGCACGAAGCCAGATGCTTCCAAAGCGGCATCTCCTTGAAATCATGTATTATTTTCTTTGTTCTTTAAATAAGGAAATTGAATGTAGGAAAGGTAAAATAACTTGCCTGTGGCTACCTAACTAATAAATGACATAGCTGGCTTCCAAAAACAGACCTCTTTGGGGTAGCTTTGAAAATTTTACTCTTTCAAGTAAATTTAAGACACAAAACAAATATGTATTGTTATCATCTCTATAAAATCTTCCTTGTTTCATGTTCTAAGTCCTGGCCACTCTTACAGACAGTGCCCCACTCTCACAGCTGGGGAACTCTTTCTACTTTGTGTTCACAGATTCCCAATACACAGTGACTTCAGAAAGTATGTTATATAATTAGATGTAACATTTCATTTCTTTTCTATGTTCCTACTAGACAATAAGCCCCTTGAAGGCAAGAACTGTCTTTTATCTTTTTATCCATAGTTATTACAATAAATTAAATAAATAATGCATGAGGATTAATTAAATCAAAAGAATCAAGGAAAACTTTAAAGAGAAGGAGCATCTGAAAGGGTATGAAAGTAAAGGGAAAGGGGAAAGGACAGGGAACCATAGCGCAAAGTCGTCAGATTCCATTCTCTCTGAGAATTGCTGTGTTTTCTTTGGTGATAGTAAGAAAGGGATTGATGAAAGTCAGAATACTACTAAGAGCTACAATTAGAAAATACCTTGAACTATCTTATAAAGGAGTTTATATGTCAGGCTAAATTATTAGGACATTATTTTCTGGCAACAGGACCTATCAAAGAGTTTTGCTCTGGGAAAAGGCATGTCCAGATAATTGTTTTAAAAGACTACCTGTGCTTGTGGTGTGGAATAATGAATTAATGCAAATTGGGAGACCAATTATCAAGGCTGCTGCAAGCATTTTTAAAAATAAAAATTGAGAGCTGGAACCAAAGCATTAAAAATGAGGATGTAAGTAAGGATGATTATTGATCTGAGAAACTTTACAAAGGTGAAAGCAATGGCATGTGCAGGGGAAGAAATGCACTTAAAATATCTCTCAGAGGCTGGCATGGTGGCTCACACCTGCCCTGCAATCCATTTGGGAGGCCAGTGCGGATGGATTACTTGGGCTCATGAGTTCAAGACCAGCCTGAGTAAAAAGAGCAAGACCCTGTCTTTACTAAAAATGGAAAAACTAGCCAGCTGTCTGCTGGGTGCCCATAGTCCCAGCTACTTAGTAGGGTGAGGCAAGAGGATCACTTGAGCCTAAGAAACTGAAGTTGTTGTGGGCCATGATGACATGACACTCTACCCAGGGCAACAGAGTGAGACTCTGTTTCAAAAAAAAAAAAAAGAAAGAAGAAAACTCTCAGATAGCCTGGCCCATTCTGGAAAATTATACTACTAATTAAAATACTGAGAGATGCACCAGTTTGAGAGAGAAAAGAGTACAGTTCTGGAAATGTTTGGCTTGTACTACCAGTAGGATAACAAGGAGCACTTTTCCAGGAAAGTATTAGAAATTCAAGTTTAGACAAAGGAAGGCAGAACTGAAGATTTACATGTGTGAGAAAACAAGAGATGGTGGAACGTTGGACATGGGTGATCAACTGAGTAAAGAAGAGAAGAAGATCTACAACCCAGTGTTAAGGAATGTTTTACTTGAGTATTAACAGGAAAGAAAAAGCAAGTGAAAGAAACTGAGAGAATAATTGGAAAAGTAAGAGAATCAGAAGAGAAGTGTTGGATAAGCAGACAAAGTTTCTAACTAGTCTGGATGTCACAAGTGTCAGGTGCTACAGAGAGTGTGAAGAGAGTAAAGGTTGACAGAAGACTGTTAAATTTGGTGCTTCAGACCCCAGTTGTAATTTTCTTTCTTTCTTTCTTTTTTTTTTTTTTTTTTTGAGACAGAGTTTCACTATGTTACCGTTGGTGGAGTGCCTTGGTGTCACAGCTCACAGCAACCTCAAACTCTTAGGCTTAAGTGATTCTCTTGCCTCACCCACCCGAGTAGCTGGGACTAACAGGCTCCCGCCATGATGCCTGGCTATTTTTTGGTTGTAGTTGTTAGTTGTCATTGTTGTTTAGCAGGCCCAGGTCAGGTTCAAACCCGCTAGCCTCCACATATGTGACTGACGCTACACTCACTGAGCTACAGGCACAGAGCCCCCATGGGTAATTTTCAAGAGAGAAATGTTCTGCTTAGGAAAAGGGATCTGTTCTTCATTTATTACTGTGACATGTCTAGCAAACTGTAGGTTATCCCACTTACATAGTTTGTGCTTGATACATGTTTCAGTTGTCTGAATAAATTTCTGTTGAAGACGCTGAGCAAGAGAGACAGGAAAAAAGTCCTTACAGGTGTAAGAAATTTATGGGACAGTAAAATGGTAGAGGAGAGTGGTAGATAGAATCCATGATAAAGATAGATCAGGTGACAGGAGAAAAGACACAAAACACTCGTGAGGGGACGCACTGTTTTAGGAACCAGAATTAGACAGACAGCCACGGTTTCAATTCCTCTTGCCCATTTACTAGCTTTGTGACCATAAGCAAATTGTTCCAAATACCTGAGCAGGAATTCCCTCCTCTGTTAAATAGTGCTGTGTGGTTCCTAAAGCAGAGGGTTGTCAAGGTAAGGGAAACTGAATAAGTGATTGTGTCGATTGTGGGTTCTGTCATAAGTGACCAAAAACTTAATGACAGGGACATGATCATAGGATGAAGTGTGAGACTGGCAGATTCTGGCTCAGTTGTGCCAGGGTAAGTATAAAATAGAATTTCCCGGGTTTCAGGACTGGGATGGGGGGTCTAGGAGGAGGTAAGGGGAGGTTTCACTGAGATGAATATGGAAGAACTATATTCCTTTTCGATTGCTGTCATAACAATTTAGTGGTTTAAACAGCTTACATGTGTGATTTTTCTGTTTGCTAAGTCCAGAGTACAACACAGGCTAAAATTAAGGTGTCAGCAGGACTGTGTTCCATTCTGAAAGGTCTAAGAGAAAATCTGTTTCATTGCCTTTTCCGGTGTTTGAAGATGTTTACTCTCCTTCAGTCATGGTCTCCTCCAACTTCCATCTTTAATGCCACCAGTGTCCCATCTCTCTAACCCTCCCTATGTTGTCATGTCCCTTTATGGCCACTTTTAAGAACTCATGCAATTCGACTGCATCTGCTTGGATACTCCAGAATAATCCTCTCATCTCAAGGTCTTTAACCTTACTCACGTCTGCAAAGTCCTTTTGCCATATAAGGTAATATATTCACAGGTTCTGAGCATTAAGGCATGGGTATCTTTGGAGGGTCTTTATTTTGTCTGCTAACCATAAGGCCAAACCATTTAAGGAAGGAAAACAGCCTAATAAAACATTATGAAGCGAACAATGTGGAAGTACTTAGAAACAAGAGACAGTAATCTGGAGAGAGAGAGCAGATTTGTCTGACCATAAGTAAACAGGAATGGTAGAAATTAGGAAGATTGTCATTGGAAGAACTTCTAATCATTATGGTTGAGGGAATCTGGGTGAATTATTTGATCTCTATGATACTTTGTGTTCTCTCTCACTTAGAAAAAAGGTATACTAGTATCTACCTCCTATGATTGTTGTGCAAATTAAGGGAGATAATTGGTACAAATACTTAACATAGCACTAGATGGTCCATGTAAGTCATTGTTCAGTGTTAACTTCTAAGTGGTTGAGAATGAATATAAAACACAGTGAAGTTCAAAACTGAGTTTGGTACGGATCACAGGGAAAGTGAAAGTCTAGGGAGTTATCTGTTTTTATAAGAAAATTAACTTCCAAAAGGACTTTCTTAAAAGTAAAAATTTTAGTTACAGCCTTCAAAATTGAAATCATGGTGATAAGAACCATTTCATGCCCCAAACAAGGATTGTTCCATCTGCCATGATCTTGGAATAGCCTCAGTTAAGACAAACCATTTTGCAGGCAGTAATACAAAAGAATTAATAAAAACCTGGAGAAACACCATAAAAATTTACAGTGCTTTAGTTTGAATATGATTCTAATAGGGGTTTCCACAAAAATTTTATAAACTCCAAAATTTTAGTAATATCTTAATATCTCTTTCCAATTCATCCTCTTTGTCTTTGGAGCGATGGGATTGGGGAGGATAGAGGATGTACAAGGCTTGTTAGGAGAATCAGTATATTTTAGCTCATTTCACTGTCTTATGAAAACTCACCAAGTGGACTTCCCTCATCTCAGTGTTCCTGGAAGGCCTGGTCTAATTGTTGTTCCATGATAAATACTCTAGATTACTCCGCTCCTCATTCAAGGAGAAGCTGTTATTTGTCTGTTTGTTTCTTTTTAAGGAAAGACAATTGTCTTATAATGTTTAAAAGTTCAAAAGGGTATGATGTGAAAACTAAGATTCTCTAAAACTTTTTCCTGAATACACAGATTTTCCCCCAAGAGACAACCAATTTTACCGATTCCTTATGTTTTCTTACAGAGATAATTGGTATATATGTGTGTGTGTAACAAATATACAGTGAAACCTCTCTAGTTGACCACTTCCCTACATTGGCCACCTCCTTAACTTGACTAATTTTCACGTAGCGGACATGCACATGTGCGTATCAGTACAGCAGGCCTAGTTCCTTATGTTGACCACCTCTGAATATTGATTAGTTTGTTACAGTCCCTTGGGTGGTCAACTCACAGAGGTTCTACTGTAGTTAGAATTTACTCAAATGATAACAAACTGAGACATTGTTCTATATGTTGCTTTTTTCACTTAATGAGGTAACTTGGAGATATTTCCATATCAGTACATAAAAAGCTCCCTTATCTTTTTAAATAACCAAATAGTATCTGGTACTTCTAACCGTTCCTGTGTAAGTTCTTGTTTTTAGCAGGACTGCAGATAGGCACTAAAAGGGAGTGAGGCTAGTTTAACAGAGCTATTCTAAGTCTATTAGTAGGAAGAAATGGAAAAAATGTCATTCCACAGTCTCCTCCCTTAAAAATGAGAGGAAGAGAGCAGCGTTTTAAAATGTCCTACCACCTTCTAATTCACTGCTAATTCTATTTTAATACTAGACCTTTATGTGATTAATAGTATTATATTCCAAATTATATTGCAATACTTGAAGGATCTAATTTTTTGTAATGTCTTTTTATTTAGGAAAAGGTCAGGCAAAAAAATCAAAGAATACAACTTCCTACATCAGAGGTATGGTAGAAATCCATTGCGACAAAGATATATACAGTGTTTCAGAAAGTCATGGTATTTATTTCTTTAAACATAGTGTAAGAAAAGAAAATCATCTATTTTCAGCCAAAAGTTTTTGTTATAAAATTTATAATATAATTTAATATTATTTCTAAATATGAAATTATAATAGGATAGGAAAATTCACACTAAAAATCAAAGAATGCTTACAATTTTCCAGAATCTGCTCTAATTATTTGAGTTAAAATATTATATTTTGGGGTGGAGTTGAAGCACATTCTACTTAGTAAAGTATCACAAGAATGGAGAAACAAGTATCCAATGTCCTCAATACTCATACGAAACCAACAGAAAAACAACTACAGACCCATATGAGAGAAAAACATGATTATATTCAAGTTAAGCAGGGAGAGGTGGGAGGAGAGTGAATGGCGAGCTCTCACCTGATGGGCACAATGTAAGGGGATGCAGCACTTCCCCTGGATAAGAGCTCAACCACAACTGGAACTTTACCTTAGATGGAGACTTTACCTCTTTCATGTTTACATTGTTGGAGCTGGAACATATTCTTCTTAGCAAAGTATCTCAAGAATGGAAGAAAAAGTATCCAATGTACTCAGCCCTACTATGAAACCAATAGTATGAAAAGCTATAACCCAATTATAGCCCAAGAATATGGGGAAAGGGGAAAGGGAGGGGAGAGGAGGGGGGAGGATGGGTGGAGGGAGGGTAATTGGTGGGACCACACCTACAGTGCATCTTACAAGGGTATATGTGAAACTTACTAAATGTAGAATATAAATGTCTTAACACAATAATTAAGAAAATGCCATGAAGGCTATGTTAACCAGTTTGATGAAAATATTTCAAATTGTATATAAAACCAGCACACTGTAAAAAAAAAAAAAAAAAAAAAAGAAAGAAACACAAACAATTCAACATGATCATTTGTACCCTCATAGTAATCAGAAATAAAATTTATTTAATTTTGAAAATAGTATTGAAAGGTTATCTTATTATATTTATATTACATATAAATATACTGGCTGAGAGATGTTAAATAACTTGTTGTAATCTGAAGATTCCTAAGTACATATTAATCTAATCATAAATACTATGCTTTATTTCTGATTTATTTACCACTATTGCCTATTCCTTATTAAAAAATTAAAAATTGTATATTTTGAAGTATATAATTTAGCATAAATCAACTTTTAGGATTCATTCTATGCCATAATTACAAGGCTATTTAAAATCTGTCATTGTTTCCTGTCATAAATTCTAGAATATTTCTAGAGATGACTTCCTATATAGCAGGTGCTGAATTTTATATATACAGATCTATAAATACTCAAATCTCATTTGACCTCTGCAATTAAAAGAGGCACTCAAATGAGACTCTATTCATCTTTTGTTGTTGGTATATAGTGAGTATTACAATTTTAATGCATTTTTTTCTTTCTTAAAATGTGTGTGTGTGTATACAGAGAGCAAGAGATAGCTGTTTATATATTTTAAGTGTTCCTCAGGTGAGGAGTTCTATGAAATGCTTTATAAAACAACTTTCAAAATAATTATGGAAAGTGTAATTAACTTACATTTGGCCATTTCTAAGCATCCATGTATATATTCTAGTAGATTCCATTTTAAAAATGGTATTAATATATATCCATTTATTTTGGTCACAGAAGTGCTCCAAGTTAACTCTGTATTATAGAGTGCAAGGAAGAACAAGTTGATATTGTTTGAATTCTAACACTTGCAACATGTGTGTTATTGAATACCCAGGACTGAGAATTAAAATTGAACTATAAGAACTGTGCTCAGTCTGTATGTGTGAATGTTTATAACAAAAGGGGATAAAAGATAGGAAGTTCGACATGACTGTGTTCACTAACAACAAACATTTTACAAATCTCCTTGACATAGGACTTAGGGTCCTACTATAAATAAGAAGAGTTTAGCTTAAACAGGACTTTCCAAGTTATTGTTTTTAAGACTTAACTTGGCTCAGCACCTGTGGCTCAATCGGCTAAGGTGCCAGCCACATACACCTAAGGTGGCAGGTTCAAATCCCCAGCCCGGGCCCGCCAAACAACAATGATGGCTGCAACCAAAAAAATGGCCAGCACTGTGGCAGGCACCTGTAGTCCCAGCTACTTGGGAGGCTGAGGCAAGAGCCTCGCTTGAGCCCAGGAGTTGGAGGTTGCTGTGAGCTGTGATTCCATGGCACTCTACCCAGGGGGATAGCTTGAGGCTCTGTCTCAAAAAAAAGAAAGACTTAACTCAAATGTCAGCTTACTTGATGACCACAAGCAAAATTATTTCATCTGTCTTTTCCTTCCAGAGCATGTTTAAAATTGAGACATAAATCTGTTCATACGTCTGTCTCAACCAAAGAAGAATTCTTGGGTGGCAGAATCCACTTTCTTCATTATGCTTCTTTCCAAATATAATAAAATATTCAGAACACAGATAGTAAATTTTTGTTGAAGAAATGGGCATTGTCTGAATTTATTAATTGCTCCATAACCTAGTCAGCTCCTTATAGTACTTAAAGACTAAGTAGACTTGTTTCTTATGTCTTATAATGAAAAATCTCCTTTTGGGGGAAGAATTTGACTTAAATGGTATTCTTTAGGAATAAGACAGTGTTCCCTTTGGTATTTATTTTCTTATGTTATGAAAGCCGAGCATACGTTTTCAAATTATGCCAACTAACATAGTTTTACTTAATATTTCTTTGTGACAACTAAAAATGTGAAGAGTGATTCACCATTTCTGATATGCCATTTTAATACTGCTTTCATAAGAGTACCATTGGCAGTTAATTAGCACAAGAGACTTTTAACTTAGGAAATCTGGGAAAGTATAAGAAATCCAAGAAATGACTATATTCCAATGGTCTCATAATAGTACAAATTCATCATAACAATGTCATAGTTATTATAATGTTTTGTCTCAAATTTTAAAGACCTTAACTAAATCTTAGGTTAGAAATTTCAAATTACTATTGAATTAAACTAGGAATCAAACACTTTTTTTTTTACAATAAAATTGCCCTCCAACCATGTGAAAAGCACCTCAAAAATTATAGTCTTTGGCTTTCTTTGGGTATCCAACTAATAGTAGGATAAGCATTTTTCTTGACTAATAACTGCCATTAAAGTTACACTTCTGAAAATTCAAAAATTAAAGTTGCATATTATTCCATGGTGTACATATACCATAATTTATTGATTCATTCATGGGTCGATGGACACTTGTACTTCTTCCGTGACCTAGCAAATATGAATTCAGCTGCAATAAACATTCTGGTACAAATATCTTTATTGTAGTATGATTTTTGGTCTTTTAGATATATACCTAGTAGAGGAATTATAGGATCAAATGGCAGGTCTATAAAGAAAGATGGAGACTTCACCTCCTTCATGTTTACATGGATGGAGCTGGAGAATATTCTTCTTGGTAAAGTATCTCAAGAATGGAAGAAAAAGTATCCAATGTACTCAACCCTATTATGAAACTAATTTATAGCTTTCATAGGAAAGCTCTAACCCAATTATAGCCCAAGAATATAGGGAAAGGGGAGAAGGAGGGGAGAGGAAAGGGGGAGGATGGGTCAAGGGAGGGCGATGGGTGGGATCATGTCCGTGGTTTATTGTATGGGGGTACATGTGAGTCTTTCTAAATGTAGAATATAAATGTATCAACACATTAACTAAGAAAATGACATGAAGGCTATGTTAACCAGTTGGATGAAAGTATTTCAAACTGTATATAGAAACAACACATTGTACCCCATGATAGTATTAATGTACACAACTATGATTTAATAAAAATAATTAAAATTGGCTAACTATTGGGCATATTTAAATTTCCCTTTAAATTCAAATTAGAGTACACACTGTGATACACTTATAAATGGACCTATCCATGATGGCAATATTGAAAGTCACCAATTTTGTATCCATCAGTCAACATGAGGATGTGATGCTTTTGTATTTCTTATTTATAGATGGCGTGTATACTTCTCAACATGTGTTAAATTTCCACATTGGCCTGTAATCCTAGCACTTTGGGAGGCAAAGGCAGGTGGATTGCCTGAACTCAGAGTTTGAGACTAGCTTGAGCAAGAGTAAGAACCTGTCTCTAAAAACTAGTGGGGCACTGTGGTAGGTGCCTGAGGTCCCAGCTGCTTGGGAGGCTGAGGCAAGAGGATGGCTTGACCCCAGGAGTTTGAGGTTGCTGTAAGCTATGATACCATGGTACTCTATGGTATGGTGGGTAACAAAGTGAGACTCTGTCAAAAAAAAAAATATTTCCACACTGATTTCTTTATTCTCCTAGGTTTGAAGAAGTCATTAATTCTGTAACTTTGATTATATTATTTAATAATTTTGAGTATCCATTTCTCCATCTATAAAAAAAGATAATCAAATTAATATATGTGATGATAATATATGTGTATATATAGTGAATAATATAATTGTTGATAGTTGATCTATTAAGTACAGAAAATATTCAAGCATTATTTTCATTTTTTAAGCAGCTTAGCTCAAGTTAGGGGCTACTGGTAACATACTTTTCTTCCAAAATGCTTTTAATATAGTAAAATACATTGTCTGAGAGGGGGAATCATTTAATTCATATTTAAGTTAAATATTTAATTTAATAGCCCTGTATTTATCCAACACAGGGCTTAGAAAACTAAATGTGGCCTGTGGCTGGCCTTTGTGGTGGGTACCCATGGCTTTTACATTTTTAAATGCTTGAAAAAAGTCAAAAGACTTTGTCACACATGAAATCATATGAAATTCAAGTTTTATTATTCATAAAGAATTATTTGAAGAGGACATGCTTTTTATTTTCATGTTGCTTATGGCGACTTTTACACTATAATGATAGCATTGAATAGTTGCCACAGAGAATGTATGGTCTACAAAGGCTAAAATATTTCTATCTGGCTCTTCAAAGGAAAGTTTTTCAGACCATTGGTTTAATCCTGAAACTATCAAGTGTTGCATATTTTTGAATTAGGGGATGGAAATAGAAAATATTCTTGATAGGGCTGGGGTGTAAAAATCAGAAATACCTAATGAATTAGAAAATGATAACAATAAAATTACTTATCCAATTTGATTGAGAAAACCAGAAATACCAAAAGTAATGGTGTGATCATAGACATGATGTAACTCATGACCTCAATTGCTTAGGAAATAGGCCTATTTTCAAAAGCAAACTAAAATAATTGGAGGAAGAGCCCAATTGCAATATCAATGTTGCCTCTGTTTTTCTAAATGCTAGAAATGCATCCAGTTTCACTGCAGGGCTATATCCCACCCTAAATCTGTGATAACAGCCTCTTGGGTCACCATTATCTCTGTAAAGCCAATTCATGTTATTTATATATAGTTTGTGTTTTTAACTCAGGAATGTTGGCACCACATAAATCCTTGATAATTTGTCAGCTGATTTGATCATAATTCTTGCAGACTTAAAACTACTTAAGTGTATTATTTTTATAATTCAACTCTGAGAGCTAAGAATATGTAGCTTATTGAATGTATACATATACTCACACTGAAATCTTATTTCCAGAACAATTGCCTCCACAGAAATTCCCTTCTTGGTGTCTTTTTCTCTAATCTATGAGACTAATGAGTGAAAGACACTATTCATGAGTAGATGTAGATTCATCACTGGCCTATCCGTATTCAGTGTTAAGAGGAGTCATATTTTCAAAGTCTGAGTGATCTGAGCTTCATAACTCAGTTGTAATAGGTAGCTAGCATAATGAGTGATGATTTGGTAGAATAAAAAAAGCTAAAAAGGCTTTTTAGGGGTGATTCCAGGAAAGAGCTGTTAAAGCTTTGCACTTTACCAATCATATTCTTATCATTTACTATAGAAGCTAGGGAGGGAATTTTGTGAACTAAAGCTCACATAATAATTAATAATTAAAGAGAAATGGATAGGTGAAATTATGATATCATATATTTTCCCTTACGGGGGCTGTTTGACACCAAACATCTTTGGAATTCCCTGAGATACTGAAGCCTGCAACAAACAAAATTGTTGCATTTATTTCTTACACAAACACATCAGATTCTATGAATGTGAACATACAGTGTTGGACCCAAAACGGGGTCCAGACACGATAGCCGCCCCCAAGGAACAGTCACCAGACTCGGGTCGATGCAAAAGCAAGAGGCGAGTTTATTGCTGACGCGTCAGGGTCCCTCAGCCGCTCGGGAAGAAGGACCCCAAACGGCTGTTACAGGCTTCTTTTAAAACTGAAAACTGCAAACAGATGGGTGTGGGGGTCGGTGATTGTTTGAACAAGGGAGATTCTGATCAGGGGAAGGGCAGTTGAGTAAGGGGATAAGGTCACTGGTCTGTTTAAGCAACGGAAATTCCAGGCATTCCGAGCAGGGAGTGGGTTGTGCAAGGGGTCTGTTAAGCAAAGGAAATTCCGAGAAGGGAGTGAGCAGGGTCAGCGGATGAGTTTTAGCTGTTGGGGTAGCTGGCACGAGTTTGGGGAAGCAGGATGTGGAGAGGGGCGCCCGCAAGCACCCAGGAAGTCCCAGGAGTGTAGTCAGTCAGCCAGTGCTCAGAAAATCCCTGCCTGAAAAGTCTCCCAGCAGGTGGTCTGTTTCATGAGGTGGGAGTCTACCCTGGCCTGGGGGGGGGGGTCCCTTCAAAGGCATGCTAGAGAAAACACAGTCCTAGATAACAGTACAGTATTCCAATCAAGACAGACTACAGGGGCAGTCTCAGGGGCCAGGAAGGATAAATTGAGGCAATCATACAGAAAAAGTCTGTAAAATACGGTTGCCAGATTTGGCAGATGGAATATTCGACACCAGGTAAATGTGAAATTCGGGTAAATAATTTAAAAAAATTTAATATAATTGTGTTATAGACAATGTCTGGGACACAATTATACTAAAAAATTACAAATTGCCTGAAAGTCTCATTTAACTGAGGCAACCCAGTAAGAAAACTCCTCCAGAGTGCTGCCAGCTGGTCCTTTACAGACATCGCCTCCTGGCTACATATGCCTACTGTAAAGGTTTTCATCTGCCTTGGTTCTTTCATCCTTCTTCCAAGTCATGGAAACCCCACAGTAAAATGCCTTTAAAAAGCCAGTCTCAGTCTCTTTAATAAATGGTCCTGGGAACACTGGACATCCACATGCAGAAGAATGAAACCAGGACCTTATCTCAAATCAAAATAATTAACGATTTAAATCTAAGACCTGGATCTATGAAACTCATAAAAGAAACATAGGGGAAAGGCTTCCGGACATTGGTCTGGGCAAGGATTCCTTGAGTATTACCCCTAAAGCATAGGCAACCAGAGCAAAACTGGACAAATGGGATTACGTCAAGACAAAAATCTTCTGGTTTGCAAAGGAACCAATCAACGAAGTGAAGACACAACCCACAGAATGGGGGAAAATATTTGCAAACTACCCATCACATAAGGGAACTAGAGAAGATGATGAGTTAACAGTTAACAGGGAGCCTTATCTTAGAGTAGATAACATGACAACTAGAGTAGGAAAAAATAAAACAATCTGATTTAAAAATGGGCAAAGGATTTGAATAAACAGTTCTCAAAAGAAGACAAACACATGGCCAAAATGTATTTGAAAAAATGCTCAGCATCCTTAGTCATCAGAGAATCGCAAACCAAAACTACAACGAGATATCATCTCACTCCAGTTAAAATGGCTTTTATCAGAAAGGCAACCACAACTGCGGGGAGGATATGGAGAAAGGGGACCCTCATGTGGTGTTGGAGGCAATGTTGATTGGTGTAACTACTATGGAGAGAGTATGGAGTTTGCTCAAAAAACTAAAAACAGGGTAGTGCCGTGGCTCAGTGAGTAGGGCGCTGGCCCTATATTCCGAGGGTAGCGGGTTCGACCTGACCCTGGCCAAACTGCAAGAAAAAAAAAAAATAGCTGGGCACCTATAGTCCCAGCTACTCGGGAAGCTGAGGCAAGAGAATCGCCTAAGCCCGAAAGCTGGAGGTTGCTGTGAGCTGTGGCGCCATGGCACTCTACCGAGGGCGACAAAGTAAGACTCTGTCTCTAACAAAACTAAACTAAACTAAAAATAGAACTACTATGTGATCCAGGAATCCCACGGCTGTATATATATAGAAAGGAGGGAAATTCAGTATTTTGAAAAGATACTGAATACTGAGTATTTTGAAAAGATACAATAAACATTCCCATGTTTATTGCCACGCTATTTACATTAGCCAAGATTTGGAATCAACCTACGTTAGATAGATTGAACAGTATGTGATACCACAATCAAGTGACTATAAGCAACATTAAGTTAAGGTGTACTTTAAAATAACTAAAAGAGTGAAATGGGCATGTTCTTAATACAAAGAAATGTTAAATGCCTAAGTTGATGGCTTCCCCGAATTCCCTGAGTTGATCAATTTACACGTACGCCTGTATCAAAACATCACATGTACCCCATAAAGATATATACTCATTATGCGGCCATAATCATTAAAAAAATTATATAAAAAGCAGTCTCTACTCCCTTGCACAGAAACCAAAGTCTAGCTGACTTTTTTTTTTTGTTTCAACTTTTATTATCAACCTTGAAATTAACCAGTTATTTTGTGATAAGATGACTTGGCATTTTTTCCTAATCTAGGAGGGAGAGCTCAGGCCTGAAATGTGTAGGAGTAGCTTTGCCCTGACCTGGCACTACCCCTTTCATTGGAAGGGGGTTTATGGAAATGACAAATAGCTGATGGTCACAATAGGAACTTGTATTAAGTTAACTGAGCCAGGAGAGTTACAAGAAAATAAGTATGGAGTTTATAAATATATCTTTGGCTCTAAACCAAAAAAATATAAAGCATGAGAAAAATACTATGCTCTTGGTGTTGAATTTGTTTCTCACAGAGGCATGTGTTAGCAATTGAACGAAGACCTAAATACTCTATATTTAGATAAGCAGATACAGGTTTCTCATTTGTCAGAGAAAGTGGTTAAAATTGTGCGTGTGGGGGGTTAATGTACATACATATATTTCTCACTCAGAAGACCTCGGAGAATTGACACCCCAGAAGCAGTGCACACACAGGGTGCTAGAACCTAGGTTTTTTTTTTTAGAAATAGAGTCATACTTTGTCACTCTCAGTATAGTTTCTATGGCGTCACAGCTCACAGCAACCTTCACAGTTCTTGGGCTTAAGTGATTCTCTTGCCTCAGCCTCCCGAGTAGGTGGGACTACAGGTGCCTGCCACAACACCTGGCTATTTTTTTGTTGCAGTTTGGCCAGGGTTGGGTTCGAACCTGCTACCCTCGGTATATGGGGCTGGTGCCCTCCTCACTGAGCCACAGGCACTGCCCAAGACCCTAGTTTTGAAATAACCTTCTCCAATAGAAGGAAGCAAGGATCTTTGGAGAAATGGCTGACTTCAGGGCTGGGCAGAGAAAATACAGATAAGCCTGGAACATCTTTAGCACAGAGAATCTCTGGAAATGCTCACCAAGGAGGGGGCTTGTCATGAAGGACCCAGAGACCAACCTGAAGGAGCTTCCCCAAGCAAAGCTGGAGCAGCGTGAGCAACAAACTACACACATGCGCAGTCCAGACTGTGATCTTCAGAATAAAATGAAGGAATAGATGAAGGAATAGACAATCACTGAAGGAATAGATGAAGAAAGAAAGAGGGGCGGAAAAGAGAAAGGAAGAAGGGCTAGCTCTGCTCTAGAAGAATTCCAATGATTAAATGTAGGTGGAGTGGGGGACATAGAAAGTCACCCTTAGACAAAGATTATGACAATGGCGTTGACTGCAGATGAGATCCTCAGTGAATACTAAAGTTCCAGGGTGGAAATTGACTTTGGAACAGTATTTGCACAGTCCCAAAGTATCTCCCATAAGATATTTTTAATGGTTTTTTTTGTTGTTGTTGTTGTTGTTGTTTGTTTGTTTAGCAGCCCCAGGTCAGTTTGAACCCCCAACCCCTGGTGCATGGAGCCAGTGCTGTAACCATTGAGCTATGGGCACACAGGCAAGCTATTTATTAGTTGTGAAGGGATAAATAGTAACGTTGCAGTTAGCAAACCTGGAACACACTACTTTCATCAAGGGATCAAGGTTAACACCACCGTTACTTTGGCCTGAACATGATATTCTTTCTACAAATGAGATCTTGAGAAGAGAACAGCCTAACTTTTGTTATGTTTTGCAAAAAATGTATAAACTTTAACTGAGAAAACAGCAGATACACTCAAACTGAGGTACATTCCACAAAATAACTGACCAGGAATCTATAAAAGGCTGAGGAAGTGTCACAGATTAGGGGTAACTAACCCAGCACTTTGGGAGATGGAGAAGGGAGGATCACTTAAGCCCAGGAGTTGGAGGCCACTGTCTGAAAAAAAAAAAAAATGCAGTTGGGGGTTGTGGACAGGATCTTTTTTTTTTTTTCTTTTTTTGCTGTTCTTGACCGGGCCTGGGTTTGAACCCACCACCTCCACAGCATATAGGGCTGGCGCCCTACTCCTTTGACTTACAGGTGCCACCCTTTTTTTTTTGAGACTGTCTTATTATGTCACCCTTGATAGAGTCTTATGGCATCACTGCTCGCAGCAACCTCAAACTCTTGGGCTTAAGTGATTCTCTTGCCTCAACCTCCCAAGTAGCAGGGACTATAGGCACCTGCCACAACACCCGGCTATTTTTTTTTTTATTATTGTTGTTGTAGATGTCATTGTTGCTTAGCAGGCCCTGGCTGGGTTTGAACCTGCCAGCGCTGGTGTATGTGGCCGGTGCCCTAACCACTGAGCAACAGGTGCCAAGCCATGGACAAGATCTTGAAGTAGAAAAGGGAAATTGCTTGAAAAATTAGTGAAATCCAGATAAGGGCTGAGTTAGTTAATAGCATTATGTCAGTCATAAATTCCTGATTTTGATCCTTGTACTATGGTTATGTAATGTGTTAACATCAGATAACACTGGGTGAAGGGCATTGAAAAACTCGATACCGGTTTTGCAAGTTTTCTGTATATAAATAATTACATAAAAAAGGTTTCAAAGATACGCATTAAATTATTGGTTGATGAAGCAGATCAAAGTCTGGGCTTTATCAAATTTTGTTGACAATCAGTGAAGCAAGGCGAGGGCCATCCAGCTCATTGCACTGTTCTCTACACATTTGTGTGTGGAAGACGATTCACACTGGAAAAGAGAAAGGACATGGACGCATTAAGCCCCTTCCATATCCTGGGTGCTGCCCTCAGCCAGGGGACTGGGCAGCCCTGCCCTCAGGAGCTCACGGTCAACAGGGGAAAAGCAGATACTGAACACAGAGTGGGGAGAGAGTGACATGACAGAGAAGGACAGGATGTCTGGGAGGAGGGGAGAAGAGTGTGTTCCAGTCAGCAGAGACAGTGTGTCGGGGGGACGAGCGTGTCCCAGTCAGCAGAGACAGTGTGTGTGTGTGGGGGGGGGGGGGATAGCGTGTCCCACTCAGCAGAGACAGTGTGTCAGGGGCCTTGAACTAGAGAGAAAGACCAACATGTCCCCTGCAGAGAAGGAGCCACAAATGACCCCAGAGAAGGCAGCTGAACCCCCAACTCCCCGAGTGGGACAGCTCAGCTATGTTCTTGGAGCCTACAGAATTTTGCAAAGGCGTTCATAATTGAGCCCTTTTTACAAAGATGCCATCTCCCCATTCTCTCCATCAAGTCCCCTTTCCTGCCACCACACTCTCTGTCCTCCTCCCCCCACAGGGTTCCTCCTCTACCCTAAACCTGCAACCTATTTACTGAGACCCTCCTTAAGGGGTGTTCAAACAAGCTGGTCCCCAGGGACCTTCTGAGGCAGCCCAATAGCCCTGACATCCAAATCCCTTGTCAGTGCATTTAGGGGTATCTTGAAATAAAAGATTGCTGACTTCATGCTTCCTAGTCTAGCAAGGAACTCTGGAGCCTCAGGGCTGTGGGAGTGGCTTTTTCCTATGAGGCAGCCCCTGCAGTGGGCAGAAGTGTCACAGTATTAAAGCAGCTGCCACACAGGACACACCTCTCAGGAGGTGGCCAGCAGGAGCTGAGCAGAGACCCAGCCAGGACTTAATCAGGTGAGCACTGACCTTAGGAATCTTCCTAAATGCTCTCCTGCCTGCTTCCCTGGGAAAGCCCGGGGACTTTGTTACCCTGTGTGGGTACTTTGTGCTCCTATTGTGTCTTCTTTGTGTGCCCAGGAGATAACTCAAGCATTGATTAGCCGTTGAAGAAGTTTCAAGTGTCTAAAAGACACTTCTTTAAACAAAAACCACATTCAGGAACATAGAAAACCAAGTCAGGG
>CAUYQV010047399.1:0-10191 GCA_963574575.1 Galagoides demidoff
CAAAAAATGGCCGGGCATTGTGGCGGGCACCTGTGGTCCCAGCTACTTGGGAGGCTGAGGCAGGAGACTCACTTGAGCCCAGGAGTTGGAGGTTGCTATGAGCTGTGATGCCATGGCACTCTACCCAGGCGGATAGCTTGAGGCTCCGTCTCAAAAAAATATATATATACCAAACATCATAGCTTAGCCTAGCCTACCTTAAATGTGTTCAGAACATTTAACATTAGCCTACAATTGAGTAAAACCATATAACACAAAGCCTATTTTACAATAAGGTGTTGACTATCTCATGTAATTTATTGAATACTGTCCTGAAATTGAAAAACAGGATGTTTTTGTGGGTACTCGAAGCACAGTTTCTGCAGATTTTCCCACCATTATAAAGTAGAAAAACATCCTAAGTTTAACCATTGTAAATTGGGGACCATGTGTACATCTGTGTGGGTTGTATGCAAATACTACACTGCTTCCTGTAAGGGAGGGGAGCATCAGATTGCAGCAGGGGTTCCTGCAGCCGGTCCCTTCACGGCACTAAAGGCAGCTGCACCAGGACTTTACAATAAACCTTGGCTAGTGTTTTGGCACTTTGAAGTTTAGTATCAACTTTTCAGATTTCACAAAAATTCCTACTGGAATCTTTATTAAAGTTGCATTTAACTTATAGATGAACTGGAGGGAAAATAGATACCTTCATGATACCTTTTTTCGGCTTGGAGCCTATGGTTCAAGCGGCTAAGGCACCAGCCACGTACATCTGAGCTAGCAGGTTCGAATCCAGCCCGGACCCGCCAAACAACAATGACGGCTGCAACCAAAAAATAGCCAGGCATTATGGCGGGCGCCTGTAATACCAGCTACTTGGGAGGTGGAGGCAGGAGACTGGCTTGAGCCCAGGAATTGGAGATTGCTGTGAGCTGTGATGGTATGGCACTCTACCCAGGGCGACAGCTTGAGGCTCTGTCTCAAAAAAAAAAAATAATAATAATAATTACTTTTTCTGGAGAGGTTTAGAACTTTGGTTTAGGCCTCTTGGGTTTGCTTTTTGTTCTATTTTGTTACTTTTTTGAATGCCTTTTTTAAATCAGCTATTATCAGTATGCTTGAACACTGTTTTTTTTTTTAAATCAGCCCCAGAAATGTAATGAGAACTCATCCCCAAAATGATAGTAATAGTGACAATTACTATTATTATTATTATTATTTTGAGACAGAGTCTCACTATATTGCCCTTGGTAGAGTGTTGTAGTGTCACAGCTCACAGCAACCTCAAACTCTTGGGCTTAAGCGATTCTGTTGCCTCAGCCTCACAAGTAGCTAGGACTACAGGTGCCCACCACAATGCCTGGCTGTTTTTTGATTGGAATTGTCATTGTTGTTTAGCAGGCCTGGACTGGGCTTGAACCTGCCAGCCTTGGTGTATGTGGCTGGCGCCCTACTCACTGAGCTATGGATGCTGAGCCTGCTTAAACACTGTTGATTTTTATTTATTTTATTCAACCACCTAGCCAAAATATTACTAATTATAAAAGGCTCTGGATGTATCTGGATATTGTATTTGGACAATCTTCATCTGTGATTAAAGGCAATTGTATTTGTTTGCCTTAAATTTCAGGGCCTCTTAATATTTTTTATTATTTTATCCCATTTTTCTAGAACATTAGTGATGATTAGAACCAACTATGGTTGGGTGCCCTATTTTCTTCTTCTTCTTTTTTTTTTTGACACAGTTTTACTTTGTCACCCTCAGTAGAATGCTGTGGTGTCACAGCTCACAGCAATCTCAAACTCTTGGGCTTAAGTGATTCTCTTGCCTCAGCCTCCCGCGTAGCTGGAACTATAGGTGCCTGTCCGGCTATTTTTTTAGAGATGAGGTCTGGTTTTGAGCTTAGGCTGGTCTCGAACTCATGACCTCAGGCAATCCACCTGCCTTGACCTCCCAGAGTGCTAGGATTACAGGTGTGAGCCACAGTGCGGGGAGCTGTCTTGTTTCATATATCAATGAGATGTTTCTAAAGTCTTATCATTAAATTTCTATGTGCTTTAAGTTTTTAATAGTTTCATTTTATTAAATAAGGAAGTTACCTTTTATATCTAGTTTGCTAAAAAAGAGGATTGAATATTATGAAATACTTGTTCTGCATCTATTGAAATGATCTTTGGGGTTCTTTCCTGTCTTTCTCTGGCTACAAAGAGTGCTGGATGCTTTATCTTATTTTACTTTTTATGTACATAATTTGATGGGGGGTTTTTTGTTGTTTTTTTTTTTGAGACGGAGCCTCAAGCTATCCCCCTGGGTAGAGTGCCATGGCATCACAGAAAGCCACCAGAAACCTAGAATGTCCTCTCTCTGTAGACCGTGGTTTTACTTTTCTTTCTTTGCAGACTGACTGACTCTGACTCTGTGGCTTCGGCTATTCCCCAGAGCCTATGCCATACTGTCTGGACAGAGAATGAGGTTGGCCCACGTGGCATCAGGGCCTCACCCAGGTCCAATTAGGCAGTGGGGGTCAGGATAACATTCCCAGGGACTAGGGTCACTCCTGAAGTAGGGTGGCTTGTGGTCTGCTCATGTACCCCAAAAGGTGGCACTGTCCTACTGCAACTCCATCTCTCACCCCTGCTGAGTACTTCCTGGTGGATTTTCTGACTCGGCTTCCAGTGTGATTCATTAGTGCATACTTTGTGTTTCTCCCCCAATCTGCAGCTCTATTCTGCAGCACTTGTGGAATGTGACGATCCTGATCCACTGACGCAGGCTAGAAATTTTGATGTGGAATCGGTAAAGAAAGAAATCCAGAGAGGAAAGAGGCTGGTAAGTATAAGTGACTTTATTACCTATATAGGATGAACAGACCCTCAAGGGATGAATTTTTTTTTCTTTTTTTGTTTAGAGACAGAGTCATATTTTGTTGCCCTTGGTAGAGTGCTGTAGTGTCACAGCTCACAGCAACCTCCAGCTCTTGGGCTTAGGCAATTCTCTTGCCTCAGTGTCCCAAGTAGCTGAAACTACAGGTGCCCACCACAGTGCCCGGCTAAAGGCATGAATTTGAAAGAATGCCTATATGATTGATGAGTCAGGGATAGGGAAGCATCTTGGAGAGCTGACAGAAGTTGGACCTATATTGGATACTTAGATTCAACTGAACACTGAAAATATTTTGGCCGGGCGAGGTGGCTCATACCTATAATTCCAGCATTTGGGAGACTGAGGTAGGTGGATTGCCTGAGCCAGAGTGAGACCTCATCTGAAAAATAGCTGGGATTCATGGTGGGTGTATATTCATGGGTGGCTTAAGAGAATCACTTAAGCCCAAGAGTTTGAGGTTGCTGTGAGCTGTGATGCCACAGCACTCTACCAAGGGTGACAAAGTGAGACTTTGTCTCAAAAAAAATATTTTCGCCTCTAATTCTATCACTCTAGGAGGCTAAGCCAGGTGGATTACTTGAGCTCATGAGTTCGAGATCAGCCTGAGTGAAAACCAGACCCCGTCTCTACTAAAAATAGAAAAACTGAGGCCAGAGAATCTCTTGAGCTCAAGAGTTGGAGGTTGCTGTGAGCTATGATGCCATGGCATTCTACCAGGGGCAACAGCTTGAGACTCTGTCTCAAAAAAAAACCAAACAGAAAGTAAATAAATAAAATATTTTAAAATTTCATCAGTTAAGCAGTTAAGAGTTAGGATGCGATGGGCCATAAGTAGAGAAAACCCCAACTCTAGCTGGCTTTAATAAAGAGGACACTTATTTTCTCACTTATGTAGAGAAAATGTCTGCCTCAAAGTTGTTTGATTCCATGGCTCAATGATGCCATCAGGGGCCCAGGTTCTCCTTCTGTGCCCACATGTCCCCAGCATCAGCTGGTCCCCTTGTGGTCATAAGGTAGCTGCAGGCAGAAGATGGGGCCCCCAGGGTTTCTTGTTTACAGCCAGTGAAAGAGAAAGGTCAACCCCACAATAGAACCAGCACTCTCTGAAAGTTTAATTAGGTTAAACCCCTCTCTCTGTACCAGTTGCTGGTGGTGGCCTTAACTAATCAGGATCTGGCCTTGCAGCCAGGTCAGTCCCCCATGGATCACCAGGGGGGCTGTCTGGGGAGGAAGGAGTGCTGAGGAGTTATCTTACAGGGTACATTGCAATCAACTTCCTCTGTGAAAGGCCCTGTCTTGTCAGGCAGGACAGCAAGTGTGAGCACAGCAAGTTAATGACTAGGAACAAACATTTATGTAGGGCTTATAAGGTGGCAGCGTCCTGCAGTAGGTTGCTGTGGGTGTTACACGCATTGCTTGCTCTGTGCGAACCTCCTGCCATAGGTATAATGATGCCCATTTTATGAATCGAAGAAATGGTAAGTCCAGAGTGAAAAGGAACAGTCCTGATGGAATTCTGCAGTTAGATCACCTCAGACATGCTGCAGTAGCCCCAGAAGCAAGTTGCAGGGATGGAGTGTGTGGACCCTGCCATCAGTATCTACGCTATTGAGGTCTATACTAGGAATGGGCAAGCTGGTCACTGCCATCACTAGTGCTGACAGAGCAGCTCCCCAGGACTCTGGGTGGAGTCCCTCTGGTTAGAAAGCGGCAGACAGCCCACCAACCCAGGAATGGATTAATAAGCCGTGGCATATGCACACCATGAAATACTATTCAGCCGTTAAAAAAAAATGGAGACTTTACAGCCTTTGTATTAACCTGGATCAATTTCCTCTGTGAAAGGCCCTGTCTTGTCAGGACACAATAAAGTGGAACACATTATTCTTAGTAAAACATTGTAAGAATGGAGAAGCATGAATCCTATGTACTCAATTTTAATATGAGGACAATTAATGACAATGACACGGTGGGGGTGAGGGAAGGGGAGAGCAGAGAGAGAAAGAAGGAGGGAGGGGTGGGGAGAGGAAGAGCAGAGAGAGGGAAGGAGGGGGTGAGGTCTTGGTCTGTGACACAACTTTAGGGGGCAAGACATAATTGTAAGAGGGACTTTACCTAACAAATGCAATCAGTGTAACCTGGTTTCTTGTACCCTCAATGATTCCCCAACAATTAAAAAAAAAAAAAAAAAGAAAGCAGCAGACAGACCTCCAGTGAAAGATTATTTTTGTTGCTTCCTGTTAAGTGGATTTGAGTCAGGAGACGGCCATTGGATTCTAGCAGTTGTCCATAAATGAGGAGACGTGGGTAAAGGCAGCTGACTCTCTGGAGGCAAGAGACTCACAGCTGCAGGGGCTCCTGAGAGCTTTGCAGAATTTGGGCTGCAGGCCTCCCTACTGGGAAGATATCAGGGTGGGTTGGCAGAGAGAGAGGAGGAAAAAGTCATTTAAAGTTAAAGTAATCTGCTCAGCACCTGAAGTGGCTAAGGCACCAGCCACATACACCTAAGGTGGTGGGTTCGAATCCAGCCCGGGCCTGCCAAACAACAATGACAGCTGCAACCAAAAAATAGCCGGGCGTTGTGGCGGGCGCCTGTAGTCCCAGCTCCTTGGGAGGCAGAGGCAGAAGAATTGCTTGAGCCCAGGAGTTGGAAGTTGCTGTGAGCTGTGATGCTATGGCACTCTCCCCAGGGGGATAGCTTGAGGCTCTGTCTCAAAAATAAATAAATAAATAAAGTTTAAGTTATTGTCTCCCTTGTACTAACCAGTGTTTGTGCAGCCCTCGGAGTGTGCAGGCAGACATAGTGCCTGCCGTGTACCACACAGGTCAGCCCAGCACGACACCTGCTTAGAGAGGGGCACAGGCCCCACCAGTGGCTCTGGCCACAGGTGGGTCTTTCCAGCAGGGGTGGGACATGAGAGGCAGATGGGAAAGGAGAATTCCAGAGAGGAAAGGAGAGGTGCAAAAGTGTGGAAGGCAAGAAAGAAAAGGGCACGCTCATGATACTGTGGGTACACAGCTCTGTGGGCTGCTCTTCCTGAACTCCCGGACTTGCCCAGGGCTTCCAGCTCACAAAGCCACTCTGTGTGAGATAAGAGCTGATGCTGGGTTTTCACTGCCACGAGTGATGCTGCAGTAACGGGTTTGTACACATAGTCTTGTGTACTCATTTGAGAATTACTCCAGAAATAGAATTTCTGGTTCGAAGAGAATTCCCTTTAAATTTTTTGAACTGGCTGGATGTCGGTGGTGGCTCACTCCCGTAATCCTAGCACTCTGGGAGGCTGAGGTAGGTGGATTGCCTGAGCTCAGGAGTTCAAGGCCAGCCTGAGCAAGAGCGAGACCCCCCCCATCTCTACTAAAAATAGAAAAATAGAAAAACTGGCTGGCTCAGGAGCCTGCAGTCCCAGCTACTCGGGAGACTGAGGCACAATGATTCCTTGAACCCAAGAGGTTGAGGTTGCTGTGAGCTAGGCTGAGGCCATAGCACTCTAGCCTAGGTGACAGAGTGAGACTTTATCTCAAATATAATAAATAAATAGTATCTGTCATTATGCAAACAGAAGCTTCAAATTTTCATATAGTCAGCTCCATCAGTCTTCTTTTCTTTGTGGTTTCTGGGTTTCCACTCTTTGTTAGATAGTCTCCCTGACTCAATTCCGTGCTTTTTTCTTTCTCCTACATTTCCTAATTTTTTGAATAGTTTTTTGTTTTGTTTTGTTTTGTTTTATCTAGTTAGAGGTTTGATACATGGAGAGACTACTCGGGAGTACACTAGGAGGCAGTGATCTAACTTTGTTTCCTACACGCATAGCCAATTGCCCCACCACCACCAAAATTAAATGATCACTGTCGTATGCACCGATTTGAAATTCCACCTTTGTCATAATCTTATTTTTCACCTATATTTGAATTTTCTTTAGCTGTTTCTATACTTACCTTTGCTGATATTGGGACCGTGTGAGCATCTCCTGTGGGTAAGGTGATTGTGCTGTGGCTCCAGGTCATTCAGCCAGAGCATGATGCTAACAGCCTTGGCCCTGGCAGAATTCCCCCTAACAGGCGGCAGTGGCCACACATACTATCGCCCTCACCATCCCTACACCACCTTCATCTGTCAAACACCAAATAGACCAAATAGAGAGATAAACATCAATAAAAACATGGGATCAAATAGTGGCTTATGCCTATAATCCTGACACTCTGGGAAGCCGAGGTGGGTGGATTGCTTGAGCTCAGGAATTCAAGACCAGCCTGAGCAAGAAGGAGACACCCACTCTTAAAAAAAAAAAGCTGGGCATTGTAGGGCCCCTATAAACTCAGCTACTCGGGAGGCTGAGGCAAGAGAATCGCTTGAGCCCAAGATTTTGAGGTTGCTGTCAAGGACTCTGAGCTGTGATGCCATGGCATTCTACTGAGGGTGACAAAGTGAGACTCTGTCTCAAAAATAAATAAATAAATAAATAAATAAAAGAACTATATCTAATGTTTGTAGCTGAGGATGGAATTTTGCTAATGACAACGAGGATAAGAATATAGAGCTGCTGACTTAAATAATATTTAATGATGTTTTCAAATTTTAACAAAAATTGCAGAAATCAGGCGCTTACTCATTAAAATCTATTCTCTTGTAGAAATGCGCACTGTGTCAGAAGATGGGAGCCACCGTGGGGTGCGAGTTGAAAATGTGCAAGAAATCTTACCACTTTTTCTGTGCCAAGAAAGACCACACAGTTCTACAAACTGATGGAGCAAAAGGAATCTATAAGTATTGAATAAAAACATTTTAAAAACCACATTTGGGGGACTTGGATAAGGAATGGTTAGAATCAGACAAGGAGGTTTTTAAAATTAATTTCATGTAAGTAGTTCTCAAATGAGCACATGGTTTGAGGGACGCCCAGGTGGGAACCTGACTTTGCAACATCTCTAAAAACCATGAGGAGAAAATAATGGCAGGTTTTGTTGTTTTTGTTATTAAAAAAAAATTTCCCTACATCTTTTTCTTCCTGGTAGAAAGTATTGCTTGTCATAGTGGCAGTGATGTCCTAAAAGGTTAAGAAACAAATAGGAAAAGGCCTTTACTTCTAAAGCCATCAGCTTCTCCTTCTATCTGTGTATGGAATATCTATCTATCTATCTGTCTATCTATCTATCTATATTATTTTTTTTGCAGTTTTGGGCCAGGGTCAGACTTGAACCCACCACTTCCAGTATATAGGGCCGGCGCCCTGCTCCCTGAACCACAGGCGCTGCCCTGTATATGGAATAAACATTGTTTCCTACCATCATAGTGATTAATAGCCACTTGTCACCATCACCATCTTGCCTACAAATAGCTACTAAATGCGATAAACTATGCATCAAGTAATTAATCATTAAGCCCTCAAAGAAACATATCCTGTTTGTATTGCCTTTGGGTTTTAAATTTTTCCAATTTCTTTTGATAATTCTTTAGTGTCGGCTTGGCACCCATAGCACAGAGGTTATGGTGCCAGCCACATACACCAAGGGTGGCAGGCCAGGAAACAACAATGACAACTGCTACAAAAAAATAGCCAGGTGTTGTGGCAGGAGTCTGTAGTCCCAGCTACTTGGGAGGTTGAGGCAAGAGAATCACTTAAGCTCCAAAGTTTGAAGTTACAGCCAATATCATATTGAATGGTGTAAAATTGAAAACATTTCCACTCAGATCAGGAATGAGTCAAGGATGCCCACTGTCTTCACTGCTATTCAACATAGTAATGAAAGTCTTAGCCATAGCAATCAGGGAAGAGAAGGCGATCAAGGGTATCCAAATAGGGTCAGAGGAGATCAAACTCTCACTTTTCGCTCATGATATGATTCTATAACTGGAAAATCCCAGAGACTCAACTTCAAAACTCTTACAAGTGATTCAAAATACAGCAGCGTCTCAGGATACAAAATCACTACTTACAAGTCAGTAGCTTTTATATATGCCAATGATAGTCAAGCTAAAAATATAGTCAAGGACTCTATTCCTTTTACAATAGGGCCAAAGAAGATGAAATATCTGGGAATTTACCTAACAAAGGACGTGAAAGATCTCTATAAGGAGAACTATGAAACCCTGAGAAAAGTAATAGCTGAAGATGTTAACAAATGGAAAAACAGGCTCGGCGCCTGTGGCTCAAGCAGCTAAGGCGCCAGCCACATACACCTGAGCTGGCAGGTTCGAATCCAGCCCGGGCCTGCCAAACAACAATGATGGCTGCAACCAAAAAATAGCCAGGTGTTGTGGCGGGCACCTGTAGTCCTAGCTACTTGGGAGGCACAGGCAGGAGACTCACTTGAGCCCAGCAGTTGGAGGTTGCTGTGAGCTGTGATGCCACAAGCACTCTACCCAAGGTGACAGCTTGAGGGTCTGTCTCAAAAAAAAAAAAGGAAAAACATACCATGCTCATGGCTGGGAAGAATCAACATTGTTAAAATGTCCATACTACCCAAAGCAATCTACAGATTTAATGCAATCCCTATTAAAGCACCGTTGTCATACTTTAAAGAACTTGAAAAAAATAGTACTTCATTTTATATGGAATCAGAAAAAACCTCAAATAGCAAATACATTACTCAGAAATAAGAACAAATCAGGAGGCATCACATTACCAGACTTCAGGCTATACTATAAATCTATAGTGACCAAAATAAAATAGCATGGTACTGGCACAAAAACAGAGCAGTAGATTTATGGAACAGAATAGAGAACCAAGAGATGAACCCAGCTACTTATCATCACTTGATCTTTGATAAGCCTATCAAAATGCTAAACGGGGGAAAGACTCCCTATTTAACAAATGGTGCTGGGTGAACTGGCTGGCAACCTGTTAGAAGACTGAAACTGTACCCCCACCTTTCACCATTAATAAAGATTGATTCTCACTGGATATAAGATTTAAACTTAAGACATGAAACTATAAAAATGCTAGAAGAGAGTGCAGGGAGAACACTTGAAGAAATCGGCCTGGGAGAATATTTTATGAGAAGGACCTCTCGGGCAATTGAAGCAACACCAAAAATACATTACAGGGATCTGATCAAACTAAAAAGCTTTTGCACAGCCAAGAGCACAGTAAGTAAAGCAAACAGAAAACCTTCAGAATGGGAGAAGATTTTTGCAAGTTATGCTTCCAACAAAGGTCTGATAAATAGAATCTACAGAGAATCAATAAGATTCTCTTACTAATCAATAAGAAAAGAGTAAATAACCCCATTTCTACGTGGGCAAGAGAGTTGAACAGAAACTCCTCTGATGAAGACAGGCGCATGGCCTACAAACACATGAAAAAATGCTCATCATCCTTAAT
>CAUYQV010047402.1:0-15921 GCA_963574575.1 Galagoides demidoff
TGTGGCGGGCGCCTGTGGTCCCAGCTACTTGGGAGGCGGAGGCAGGAGACTCGCTTGAGCCCAGGAGTTGGAGGTTGCTATGAGCTGTGATGCCATGGCACTCTACCCAGGGGGACAGCTTGAGGCTCCGTCTCAAAAAAAACAACAACAAAAAAACCCTTGCATTTTGTGAATGCATTTTAGAATATAACTTGCATTTTGTGCATATTTGTTGCTGTTAATCTAAAACAATTAAAAATAAGCATGTTGTGAATCACCAGAATAACTGTCTAATGGCTGGGTGGTGGCGTATGATTTTCGTGTCGCCCTCCTTTGAATTTCTGTTTATGACTGCGTTAACAGCAAGCCAAAGGACACCATGTTTTGTTACACAAGCAAAGGTTTCCCAGCAATTTGAATAGAGGAAAGAGGTGGGAACATGGAATCATTCCATGAAGCAGGGTTTAACTCGTTGAACTCAAGGGAAAATGCACTCTAGTGGACAACTCATTATCCTAGAGCAGGAGTCTGTAGGGTACATATTCCGATTTAAGACAGGTCATTAACATTAGCATAATTTAGCATAACTACAATATTAAAATTTCTAAAAATTATTTTCATACTTGTATTTGCAGGATGCTATTAAAATCATTGGCAGAACAAAATGATAAATGATAGTCACACGTTAAAAAGAAAAACTAATTGCAATGATAACAGCAGTGAGTGAGAAGATCCATTATGGGGGAAAGCAAAAAAGCCACATAGACGAGTAGAATAAAACCCACAACACGTCTTTCCACTGTTCAATTCAACACCGACAATTTAGTTTCATCAAAACGACATTACCTGTTGCAGTCACGTTGTGGATGTATCTTCCAATTTGATTTTGATTTATTAATTTTCTTTGCTTTTGTTATCATATGAGAGACACAATAGCAGTTTTCCCTCATCTAATATTTGTGTGTAGTTTTAAATAATATTATAATAAAAATAATTGAAGTTAACACTTGAGGTCTTTAAGATTCTCCTTCCCCCTTTATTCAATTTTGAAAAACAACCTTAAAAGTGAAAAGAACCTCAAAAGAACCTTTAAAATGAAGTAAAAATAGACTTGGGCTTAAATTCAATGTTCAAGGGTGGGAGAGGGTAAAAATAATAAATAAATAAATAAATGCAACATTCCAATCTCTGTGAGTCTCAGTTTTCTGATCTGTGAAATTAGTATAACATGGAAACCGCCTTTTTCACAGAGCTTTTCTTGAAGGTAACTAGCTCAATGTGTGACACACGATAGGTATTCAACAAATAGTAGTCAATTTTTTGAGTACTAACAAAGTTTTTATAATCCAAATCTGAAAATCATACTTTCTATTGGACTATTTTAAGACAGTTGAATTGGACAGTAAAGATAATCAACCTAGTAACAACAAAAAAAAAATGGTTTAGCTAGTATGCACATCATGATTCTGTTTATAAAGGAATAATAAATTTACATAAGTTGCCATATATAGCACCAATATACAGTTCGGCCAAGTGCCATGTGTTAAAATCAGTATTCGGCAAAACTGAATCTTCTTATCACCATTACAGAATCAACTTCTAGAACACAAACATAAATTTGAAGTACTGTTTCTAACATCTTTATTCTGATAACAATTATATTATTAAAAATTAAATAAACTCTCCAAGTTTAATATTACAGAGCAGGAACTATAATGTCTGAGCACAGTCAGCTGTCAAACTTGTTTTGGAGCCTATATTTGTGTCATTGGAGAGACGCCCCCTTTCAAGTGGCATATATAAGCACATCACTCACCTTTCTTTTCAGTAACATGTTTTCTGGAAGAAATTTTGTACCTAGGACTCATAGCTTGGGTAAGTCTCCAAAATCCTCTATCTTTACATAATTAGCTATCTATAACAATCATTTTAGCAAGCTTTTAAAAGTACTTTTTGAATCCATCAACTCAAAACCCTAAGAACGTATCTTAAAGCGTTCTTATAAAACCTATTGTTTTGAAATTTGAGTAGTACGTACAAGTTATGCTTCGAATAACTTATCTTTAAGATTATCTTCCTTCCATCATATGCTTTATTTTAATCAGAAAGGTTATTGCACACAGTCTTGGAGCTTCTCATCCTTGCAAAATTTGTACATGGTAATACAATTATTTTCCTTCTTCCTTACACAGTCTAACGTAATCTCTAAAAAGGACCGTGTCCTGACAAATGACCTAACTGGAATTAAGTAACTAAAAACCCAATAACTAACTGGAATTAAGTAAACTAAAAACTAATGAATGCTACTCTTAACAGGTAATTTTTGCTTAAGGTTATGAATTCCAGTTCACAAAACAGCTCTACTAAGGTTAGTGTTATGGCATAATTTTAACAGTGTCTACTTTTATGTCTTACATTATTTATACATTTATGAATATTTACTTATAAAAAATATCTTACTCTTCCTAGTCAATGCCACCCTTAAATATGTCCACAATCCTTCATCTGCAATTTAAAAATCCAGAAGTTCTGAGAAATGAAAATGTTTTCATAAATCACTTGGTCACAAAATCTGTCCAATCTCATGTTAGGCTTAGTGGGAATGTTCCCGAATTTTACTACATGGTAATGTGCTTTGTCCTTTTATTTCCTAACCCACCCACTCTGAAAGTGTTGATATACAGTACATGCAGCCTATTGTCTTCCTAAAATCTGAATATTTCTGAATTTCAAAGTCCCAAGAAATTCAGATAAGGGATTATGAACCTGTTATCCCTCTACTGAGCTATTTGAAAGTTCTTAAAAATTGAGGGACATTTTTTGACACATAAAATTAGCAAGCTCACAAGCACTCTGAATAATTGTAGCATTTTATGCTCAGAACAGTAAAAATGCATTTATATTTCAACTAACAAATGCGAACAAAGTACACAAGTGAATTTTTACTTGAAGTTCTATCTAGAATGCTTAGGAAGATTAAAATATTATAATTGTCTATTTTTAAAAGTGAGTATTCTAAATAGCCACCTTGTTTGTGTTACTAATATTACATTATGGAGGAATAATGCATCCTATCTTTCAAAAGCCAAGGTTAAGTCTAAAACTGAAACCAAATAGTGAATTTTGTCTGAATACTGAAGCTGAAGCCAGATTTCACAGTACCCTAAATTTTACGTGTAGGTGTATTTTCCAGTTTTACTCAAAGATCATTATTGCATTTAAAAAAATAGATTCTCATAAAAACTTAACACAGAGTGAACATCTATAATATTAGTACTTACCTTTTTCTCCCCACAGCTTTGTCCTGGGGCCGGGCTTGAACTACACCACCCTTGGTATACAGGGCTGGCACCCTACTCCTTGAGCCACACAGGCACTGCCTAGTACTGATTTTTGGAAATCAAATTAGGGAGTTCTCTTCTACATTGCCCAGGCTGGTCTCCCAACTTGGGCTCGATTGTTCCTCTTGTCTCAGCCTTCCTCCTGGGTAGCTGGGATTATAAGTAGGTATCACCGCACCTGGTTCATCAGTACGTTCAAAGTCAAAACTTACCTTAAAAAATATATATATTTTTTTAATCAAGGGAAAGGATAAGACTATCTGTGGGTGGAGGGTTGGCAATGTATGTGTGGGTAGGGGGCAGAAGGGTCCATGGATAAGTAACAGCTTTGGTGGGAAGAGCGTAGGCTTTGCATCCACACTATGTAAAATCATATTTCAGTTCCAGATTTCCGTTTCTACCTGAATGATCTTGGGAAACTGGCTTATTTTCTAGACAGTTCGTGTCTTCATTTATAAAATCAAGGCAATAAAAAGCACCTTTCGGGGTTGTTGATAATATTGAACACGTTCATTTGTGGAACTGTCTAACACAAAGTTATACTATGTAAAACCTAGAGTTTACTATCATCTAAAAAACAGTAAAAAAATAAAAAATGCATGGGCCTTTCCTACGGGGAAAAGTTTTAAAGAGGTAGGATGTAAGATGTGACGACATCTCCCCTTTGACTCAGCAGGCCAAGTGACTGAGCGCCTCTGCTGTTTTTCCTTTAATCTTGGGCCTGTTCCTACTACACTCCTCCATATAATGGAATTATCTATACGCCAGAAATGTCTGAGTTCCTTAGATGAAAAGTGCTGTCACAGAGAAAAGCGTTATCAGTTCTTTCAGCCACATTAAAAATGCCACACGTGAAGGCTTCATCCCCCTCTCACAGGGAGACCTCCAGCACTTTCAGCCAACACACTGCTGGGTTCAGCTCTGGTCTGTGTTCCTTGGAGAGCGATGAGAACTGAATCACAGAGGTACATACCAGCCATTTCTTTATGAGCGAGAAAATCCCTGAGAAAACCCAGGACACTAATCATATCTCTAGAAAAACAGAAGCACTTTGCAGGGGGGTGAGCTGGAATTCATCCCTTTCTGCATGAAGTTCAGTATCTTCCCGTTCAAGTTCAGTGCCTGACCTACCGTCTGGGAGAACTGGGAATGTTTCTCCTATTGTTACCATCAACAGTGATTTGATTGTTACTTAAGGTATACGAAGATGTTTCTTCTTATCTGGAAACAGGGCAAATGAAGTGTGAGGAACAATTCCTCCAAGTCAAAACATGCCTCTCATTTTTCTAGCAGAGTGCTTAGCAAATGCGATGGCCACCTAAGACAAAGCTTCATGAAGTGATTTAACTAGAATTTTCAGGAATTCACCAAAAAAAAAAAAAAAAATCTCATTTATGGTTTTTTAGTTTAGTATTTGGGGGCCGAGTTATCATTCTATCTTATTTATTTAATTAATTTATTATCTTGCAGCAACTGTATCCTCTTTTTTGGTATTTGTCCTCTTTTCATGAACTAGTAAATGTATTTCTTAAGGGCTGGGAGAAAAGGAGACCGCTTAAAAGGGCTGGAAGCCTATCCACCTAACACCTGATGCCAGTAAAAACAACCAACAAGCCAATAAAGGAAATACGATGTCCGCTGATGAATCATCTAACAATATAGTAATGAAGGGTAGAAGGAGGAGGCTTGGATTGTTTACACCACTCTCCTGCCCTTTCAATGCCCCACTGGAGTCCTTTACCACACCCCCACCCCCCCACACCCCCACCCCGCAGATCTACTGTACTTTATGAAGGAAACAGACCAGGCAAACACGGGTTTCCTTCACTACTTCCACCATGAATTTCCTCGGGAGAGAGAAGGAGCTGACTTCCCTGCAGGGAAGGCTCCTCCTAGGCCCCGACCTCCGCCATGCTCTCTTCTCCGTGGCCTTGCTCACCATCCGTCATCCTTCTGTGAAGTTTCACTCGCTCTTGGGGGCTTGACTTCTCTTTGACTTAGAAAGAAGTCCTGTTTTCCCCATCCGCATTCTAAAGTGCCCCGTCTATTTTTCTACTTGCATGAGCAAACTCTCACTTTTAAATCTAGGTTTTCCACTCTATGAAAATGATTCTCCCAAAGAGCCCCTAGGCCTCCCTGCACACAAGCCCATTGGCCTCTACTGGGATCTGAGCGGCATCTGATACTATTGACACCCACTCTGCTAAAATGCTCTTCCTTGAAGTCTCCGCCTCTCCTCTCTGACCCTTGACCTCACTACCCTTCACGGGCTTTTCTTTTTGTTTCTCTTTTACCCATTCAGTGAGGGCCTCTTTTATTTTTTTTTTAAGTAAATTTATTTCAGGTCAATGTGAGGGCACAACCAACCAGGTTGGAAAATTCGATTTTGGTAGGTAGAATCCCTCTTGTGGTTCTGTCCCCCACACAAACGGTGTACCTAACACCTCATGCCCATTCAGGGAGAGCACCCCAACCCCTCCCCCCATAACCGCTCCCCCTAACTTGAATGAGTTTGAATGAGTTGAATGAGTTTTTTATGGTGAGGGCCGTTCCTGACACCCTTTCTCTCTCCCATTGCCCTCCCACTTGGAGAGCTTATCCAAATTGGTCAGTTTTCTACAAGTGACTCCAAAATACGCCTTTCCAACTCTGGCTTCCCTGCTAAACACTGCCACATCCCTAAACCAATTTACAGTGTTAAACCTCAAAGCAAAACGCAGCCTCCCCATCTCAGGAACAGTCTCATGTAGATGAAGCATTGCCAGGCTCAAGGAGCGTGTGGGGGCACATTCCACTTCTTCCTTCCCCTCTCCCCATAAGAATGTAATTGGTGAAAAAAAAGAGGAGACTTTGAGACCGGACGGACTTGGATTGAAACCCTGTTGTGCCACTTTTTAGAACAGTGACTTTAGGTTAATTGCTTAATCTCTCGGAATTTCTTCATCTGAATCAATCAGGTAACCATAGTTGCCCAGCCCAGATGTGGCACCAGGTAAATGAGATAAGGTTTCCAAAGCACCTTGGATGGGCCTCACATATCACAGATGTGTGCAAATACTTTTTCTACATTTTACTTTTTAGCTTTGCCTCCAGTCTCTTCAATCTTAGCGTTTTCCCTCGCGATGATCCTGACCTCGTCACCACGTTAGTTTTGTGTCTCAGTACCACTTGCCTAAGCGATTGCAATGTTTCCAAAAATACCTTCTCGCCTACACTGTCTTCCGCCTCTTCTCCAGCCTCCCCACTACTACCAGAATTCTTTCTGGAGTGCTGCTATCATCCTGTGATGACACATGGCACAAAGAATAAATGACACCCTCCCCATCTGGGTATTCAAGTTCCTCTACAACCTGGTGCTTTACAACCTTTGAAAAATAACTACTACATACACAGTTCCCCGAGTCTAGCGCCTAAGCTCACCTGGACTCTTCATTAGACATTCTTTACTTTCCTACCTCGTCAACCTTTACTCACTTCTATTCTTTGCCAGCTAATGATGTCTTAAGACCCGGGTTAGTCCATGGGGCTCTGGGGCCTATTGCCTGCATTTACTGAAAGGATGCTGAGAAGAATCAGCAGGTAGCTTTTATTCAACATGGAAATTAGATGCCAGGACCATTTCTGAGTACTCTGGGAATACTAACTCAGTTAATCTTTATAATAACCCTGCGAGTTAGGTACTATTATGATCCTAATTCCAATGATTAGGAAACTGAGACACACCAAAAAAGTTCTGTCAGGTGCCAAAGGGCCTGATAAATATGGAGAGTCTTCTCCAAAGCCTTCAGTGATGGAGAGTCTAGAGAGTTTAGAGTGTGTGCTCTTAACTCGCCAGCACGCCGTTCCTTCCAAAAGCTTACCAAGGTAAGCCATTCTCGATAAAGTTCCCGGTCCACGTGAAGACACACACCAATAGTCAGGTGCAAATGGATCAGAACTGAAATACACTGATGTGTGAGGAAGTTCAATATTGACAATTGCAAGATGAGCAGTCAGGAATTGTCTGAGCAAAGTTCAGGGGTCATGACCTCTTTTAACACAGTACCTGGGACCTCTGTTGTGGCCAAGTTGGGAGTGCTAGGAGATGTGACACGGGCAAGTTGGTCTTATTAACAGTCATCTGTGTGTCCTTGATCCCCAGGAGGTGGGTGCTTCCCAGAGGAGGAATCCTGTATTCCCAACCTTTGCGTCCACCACAGAATCTGCCTTTACTTAATCAACACATATCAAGTGTGTATATGTGTTAGGATCAGCACGTTGGGACATTTCATGGTTTCTTCTCTCAGTTGTTTTGGTACTTTTTCTCTGATCTGATCTATAAATTGTAATTGTTCAAGACACTTGATTGCCTAGAGTTTTCTCCACAGTGTTTGCAAAAGCTGTATCAATCACCTTAAAACCTCAGGACTGTCTGGAAATGAATTAGGGTTGAGACTTAAAGAATTGACTCTGGAGAGTTTTAATTAGAACTGCAAATTCATCACACAGATTCTTTGCCATTTCTGGATCAAACTTAATAAAATTGCCGTGTTTGGCTCAGTTATAAGTCTTGTGTCTTCTCTGTATCCCCTCTGGCGTCTTACTCGGTCTCTAAATATAGTAGGCTTGCTATACATTCTAGACTAATGCATGTTTGAGGGTAATACACGCTTGTGAAAATTTCACATTTGACTACTTTCTCTTTTTGTCTCTGAAGGTTTAAGTTGTTTCCCTCAGGGGAGAAACTGTCTGTTGCAATATAGAAGAGTCTGGGTTATTTTCCTAAGTGTTCAAATCTTGAATTTAACAACAACAAGAAAAAGTTTGAGATACATGTTTCTCTTTTAAAAGCTTACGCAAAGTAAAGTTTGTTCTGTATACTATCAACCATCAGTCCAGACATTCAATTTTTCTTCTATTTGAGATTTTTTAAAAAGGAGGTTTTTCACTGCCATTTCCCCTAAATCATGTAATTATAGGGGATTTTTAATTACTGCATCTACTCGCTGACCTTCAGGCAAAACTATGTTTAAAAAGTTCCCCGAGCATATGAGAATTTGTCTTGATTTTAGATACCTTTAGAGATTGTGTAGCTACCCTCCAAAACCTGTTTTAGGGTTTAACAGTTCAACTCTTAGTCCTTATCTAATCTTTTCTCTGACATTTCTTTCTCTCCTTCTCTTCAGTGGAGCTTAGGAATGGTTGGGTACCTTTGTGTAATAACTTCACAAAGTCATTTCTTTTTCTCAAGAAAAGGACCTTAAAAGATTGAGAAAATGAAGTTACTGATTTATATACCCCTGCATAAGTCTTCTTGTACATCAAAGTTGCTTATATTAATATAGAAATAAATAACATGGCTATGTGTTGTGACTGACCTCGAAGTACGAATATCTGAGACTGAGCCCTAGTTCTCACTCTAATCATGTGGCTTTAAAGGAATGGAATATAATCTTTATGAGATATATCTTGGGCAGTGCCCATGGGTCAGTGGGTAGGGTGCTGGCCACATACACCCAGGTTGGTGGGTTCGAACCCGGCCTGGGCCAGCTAAACTACAATGACAACTGCAACCAAAAAATAGCCGGGCATTGTGGCCAGTGCCTGTCGTCCCAGCTACTCAGGAGGCTGAGGCAAGAGAATAGCTTAAGCCCAAGAAAGATTATATATCTTTTTATGTAAAATAGGATCATAATAACCCGATGGAGAGATTTTTCATACACCATGAAGTAATGTGCATATATAAAGCACAATTTTTACTCTACCAGGTATCAATCTCCACATCCTTCTCCATTTCTATTATGGTTCTATAGAAGAGATTAAAACCAAGACTCTTTACCTTATATAAAAAGGTCTAAAACTATATCTCTTTTAGGATGAGACCATGTCAATCTAGCAACGATCCGATATTACATGATTCACCTGAAAATAGGAAATTATACTTGTCTGTGTATACCTACATACTTTCTTGGGGAGGCTATAAGTTCTTCAGGGCAGGGACTCTGCCTTTTTAATCTTCATAACCTCTACTGTTTGTGCAATCCACAAGGCAGGTGTTTAACAGCTATTTACGGGATTCAAAAATGGTCTGGCTGAATTATTTATAATACTTTAAAATGTTAACTGGTTACTTGAAGGGAGACTTGATGTACCATCCATTGCCAGGAACTCCTTCTCATCTTCAAGTGTAGTGAAAGACATTTTCCTTCCTTTTCCTCGTATATATATCACCGCCAAGATTTTTAATTTAGCAACAAAGTAGACCCAAGTTGAATAATATAACATATCCTAACTCCTGAAAACACTTCTTTGTCCTAAAATATGTGTTTATCCTAAATGAGAAAACAAATATTGGTGATCCCATACAGCAGCAAGATTAATTTTTAGACAAAGAAACAAGTAAGACATTTAAAGAGACAGACCTCATTGAGGGAAGTGGCAGATATTTAAATGGCAAATATTTTACTCCAGGGACTTGGCGAAAGCATTTGAAAGTCTTGGGGCCAATTATGTGAACTTTGGAAACTGTCGAGAGGGTAGTTACGTGGGTGCTGGGAAAGAATATGTCTTTTCTTCGCACAGGCTTCCAGAACTAGTTCTCATGAATGCCTAAAATATTTGGTGTGATGTTTTATAAAGTCATGTCAGGAGGGTTTTTTTTTCCCTCTCCTCGCTTTAAGAGACACTATTGTCCTCTTGAGCTTCTTTTCCAACAGTTCGCTTCATGTTAGTGTATGGTTTTGAATATTTGTAGCAACATCACAAATTCTTTTATGTTTTCTGGTTCAGCCATGTGATTTAAAACTTTTAAAATGCAAATTCACCAAAAAAGGGTAAATAAGAAAACTTTAGGTCCTTAGTTCCTTTTGATTGCCTTTGTCATAGAAAAGAACTGCTTGAGTTTACCCTTCAAGGACTAGGCTAGGGAATAAAGAAAGACTTTCTTTTCCGGGAAAGATCCCCGGAATTGGGAGTCTTACTAAACCTTTGGCCTACATGGGATGATGGGCAAAGAACCTAGGACGGTACCAGAACCCAGCAACTGGACAATGTTTTTAGGGTGGACACAGCCTGTTAGGGGTGCTGATATAGCCTGTGTATCAGCGAGTGATAAGGTCATCCAGACTCCACCGCAGGAATTTCTGATCAATCATAGGTGCTTGCTACTCATGATGAATGCAGCCTTATCCATTTGCTACTTCGGGCTCCTGACAGGGAAGACTTTTGCCATCTCATGTGTCCAGAAGACAGACACAGTTAAAGTATGTGAGCTACAGTTTCAAATGATAGGTATTGTGAGCCAGGCATGGTGGCTCCTGGCTCGAGCCTGTAATGCTAGCACTTTGGGAAGCTGGAGGCAGGTGAATTGCTTGAGCTCAGGAATTTGAGACCAACCTGAGCAAGAGAGAAAAGTCATCTCTTAAGAGAAAAAAAAAAAAATGACAGGCATTGTTCAAACAAAAGTTACATTCTGAGACGTCCTTTTCACAGCAAACGGGTTTCCATGATTATAATAGCTTGTCCTCCAAAGCCTTCAACCTCTATTGAAAGTTCTAGATGCCATTTCTATACTTAGTGCAAACCAGGGAACTAAAAGCCAGGGTTAAACCAGGTGACTGGAAATTAACTTGGAATCTACCTCTCAGTTTTGAAAGCATGTCATGTTCAATTTCATGCCAATCCTAGTAAGAGAAACTAAGTAAAACCTGTCAAGGTGTTCGTCCTGGCTATTTTGGGACTAACTCTGGGAATTGTCTTTACCGTATGGATTGGATGGACCTGAAATAATGTCAAAAATTAAAATAACTGAACGTGGTTTAGGAAAACAACTTCCAGTTTCTGCATCCCTTGTGTGGATGTTGGGCTACTGTGCATGTCGAGCACTGGTTATCAGGGTAAAGCACACTTTCCGTTTGGAAACCAGGTTTCCCCTGAAGTGGAGGAGCTGTTGTTCTTGGTATAGTCATGAGAAAAGGCAATTTCTGCAGCCGAAACACTGCAGAGACCTCTAGAAAGATAAGAGAGAAAAGCTGTGTCTCCATTCTTGCTAGACTACGAAGAATCTATGTGTCTGGTAATGTGGGCCCTATTGGCTGGGATTAAAAATAGCCTTTCCCACATGGAGACAGGGAAGTAGCCAGGAAGGATGAACCAGCTCTTCGGAGTGGAGTATAAGGGGGAAGTCTTTAAACTAGCTTGTCAGTTAGTTTTTAAAAACTATTTATACTCTTTTTGTTAACCTTCTTTGTCATCTCCCTTTTTAGTAAAACTTTGTCTGACGGTTCCGGATTTGTAAGCCCTGTCGCAGACTGCAAGCAGAAGGGGTGGGTGAGGGTGGTGCCGCTGGTGCCGCTGATGCCACAGAGCTCTACGGCCAGAGTGGTGTTCAGCCCAGCGAGTCCTCAGAAGCTGCAGACCTGGCTGACGCCGAGCCAGACCATCCCACTACATCAGTTCCGATCCTGAGCCTCAGAAACCAGGAGGGGATAAGTGTTTATTGGTTGAGGCTGCTTCAATTTTGGAGTGATTTGTCAGACGCTGACAGATAACGGAGGGATAATGGCGTGGAGCTAAGAAGTGCAGAAGGAATGTTAACTAGAACAGAGAGACTGAGAGCTTGCCCATCAATACCCCAGCTCATTCCCACAGCTTCTTACCTTGGGGACTAGTGCCTGGGTTCTGAGAAGTCCAGTGGGTCCCCGAGGAATAGGAGAGGTGGTCGTGGTGGGAAGGCGGTCTCTGAAATCTCAATTAAGACATGTAGTTGGCTCGGCATCTGTGGCTCAAGCGGCTAAGGTGCCAGCCATGTACACCTAAGGTGGCGGGTTCGAATCCCCAGCCCGGGCCGCCAAACAACAATGATGGCTGCAACCAAAAAATGGCTGGGCGTTGTGGCGGGCACCTGTGGTCCCAGCTACTTGGGAGGCGGAGGCAGGAAACTTGCTTGAGCCCAGGAGTTGGAGGTTGCTATGAGCTGTGATGCCATGGCACTCTAGCCAGGGGGATAGCTTGAGGCTCCGTCTCAAAAAAAAAAAAAAAAAGACATGTAGTTGACGAAAGTCTCCTGTGTTTCTGGGAGAGGAGGAAACTCTGAACTTCCTTCTTAGCAAGGGCCATAAAACAGGAGAGCAGAACTGGAAGATGAAGGAAGAAGGCACTGAAAAAAGAACTACGGGACGAATCTTCTGCCTGCTCCCTCGCCAGCCAAAGGCTGCCCTAGCAGACCAGCAGGAAATATAGGGGAAACTGAGGGACAAGTACTGAGAAGGGAAATAAATCAAGGGAAGAAGTGTCCTTTCAGTGCCAAAATCTGAATTCTAGATTTATTTTTATTATGGAACGTGATATTATATTATAGGGTTCCTTATCTACTTTTTACATCTGCTGGCCATTTAGACTTTAAACAAAGTAATTCATTGATTATAGTAGAGAACAATGTGAATACACAATGTTAGGTGGGAAATAAAAAGTGGGTTACAAATAGTACACATATGTGCAATACAATTCTACTCTCATTTTTTCTTTTTTTTTTTTTTTTTCAGTTTTTGGCCAGGGCTGCATTTGAGCCCACCACTCCAGCTTATGGGGCTGGCACCCTACTTCTTTGAGCCACAGGCACCGCCCTCTACTTCGTTTTTAAATATATATATATATGTTATATGAAAAGAGGCTCAATATGTGAGCAAGGAGAATGTGAATAAGACAATGGTAAGTGGGAAATTAAAAGCAGGTGACGAATGGTATATGCAATACTATTCTACTTTTGTTTTTATTTTTTTAAAACTGATTTATTTATTTATTTTGCAGTTTTTGGCCAGGGCTGGGTTTGAACCCGCCACCTCCAGCATCTGGGGCCAGCGCCCTACTCCTTTGGGCCACAGGCACCACCCCTACTTTTGTTTTTAAAAAGTATGTATCCTGGCTGGGCACCGGTAGCACACTGGTTACAGCACCAGCCACATACACCCAGGCTGGCGAGTTGAATCCCAGCCCGGGGCCAGCTAAACAACAATGACAACTGCAACAAAAATAGCTGGGCGTTGTGGTAGGCGCCTGTAGTCCCAGCTACTTGGGAGGCTGAGGCAAGAGAATCGCTCAAGACTAAGAGTTTGAAGTTGCTATGAGCTGTGATGCAAAAGCACTCTACCGAGGGAGACATAGTGAGACTCTGTCTCAAAAATTAAAAAAAAAAAAAAGTATCTTATATGAAAAGACGCTCAATATTATTAACAATGAAGGAAATGTAAATTTAAACTATGAATGAGATACAATGTTATACCTAGCTGAATATTTTTAAAAATTATCTTAACGTGAAAATAGTATACCAAGTGCTGGCAAAAAATGTTGAAAAACTAGAATTTTCATTTATTGCTGCTAAGAATGAAACTGAGAACAATTTGGTAGCTTTAATTTATAAAGCTTTTCTTTTTTGCTTTACAAAGATTAGGATTTTTTAAAATAAAATTTTACTTTATAAAGTTAAGAACACTTACCATATGATCCAGTCAGCTTGCTCCTAAGTATTTACTCCAGAGAAATGAAATATGTTTATAGTGATTTTATCCATAATTACCAAAACCCAAATGTTCTTCAGCTGGTGAGTGAGTAAACGATAGAGCAGACAGTGGAATATTATTCAGCAATAAAAAGTAACAAATGACCAATACATGCAGTAAGATGAAGAAAGCTCAGTACATGACGTTCAGAGAAAGAAGGCTACATGATTCCAATTATCAGGCATTCTGGAAAGAGCAAAACTACGGAGGCAGGATAAACAAAATCAGTGGCTGCCAAGGGCCAGCGTAGAAAGAAAGGTTGGCCTTGGAGGGACAAAAGGAAATTGTCATGGACGCCAGAAATATACACATTTTGTGCCTTCGTTGCTTGGTGGACACATTACTAATGGTCTATAATTCACATTTAAATGTTTTCTTTTTTCCTATTATAATTATACATATTTATTTTATAAATACCAAAGAACAGGGAGAAAAAAATCCCTTTTAGTGTACAGTTCTATAATAGTCTTGACAAATACATATGGTTGTGTAACCACTATTTATCTAGCTTTCTACAAACCATTCTCCACCACATAGAACTAGACATCCTTACAAAAAAGACTGATTCCAAAGCTCAAGCAGAGAAATCTGAGATGAGCCTAGAATATCTCATTGCACTAGAACATTAGGATTTACTCAAAGAATGGAAGGAGTATATCAAAAGGACACAGGAGCCATTAAGGGTTCCCCACTGGTCAAATCTGGGGAAATTTAAACATTAAAATACATAAATAATAAGAGCAATGGATTCCAACTTACTGAGTAAATCAAAGCACATGAGCTAATATGGGTACACACATATACATATAGAAAGTAGAAAGCTGAGTAATAAATATAAGGAAATAAGAGTTTAAAAATCTTCAATGAACTGTGGTATATGTACACCATGGAATACTACGCAGCCATTAAGAAGGATGGAGACTTTACGTCCTTCATGTTTACATGGATGGAGCTGGAGAATGTTCTTCTGAGCAAAGTATCACAAGAATGGAGGAAAAAGTATCCAATGTACACACCCCTATTTTATACCTTTTATATGAAAGCTATAACTAAATAGCCTAAGAATGTGAGGAGAGGGGAGGGAGAAGGGAGGGGGAAATGGGTGGAGGGAGGGGGAATGGAGGGACCATTTCTGAGGTTTATCTTACAGGGGTACAAGTGAATCTTTCTAAGAGTAGAATGTGAACGTTTTAAAACAATAACTGAGAAAATGACATGAAGGCTGTGTTGATCAGTTTGATAGAAGTATTTCGGATTGCATGTGAAAACCCCACACTGTACTCCAGAAGTTCATTAATGTACATAGTTACCATTCAATAAAAAAAAATAAAAAATAAAAAATAAACATTACCTACACTCCTCACTTCCCCTCTCTGCAAGAAGACAGGTATAAAAATATCTGAACATCATTGGGATAGCAGGTAATCACTTTGCGATTCTCCTCATGCACATAGTAAACAAATTTTTCTCTTATTAATTGATTTAATTGTCAGTTGATCTTTCAGCAAAGTTGTGGAGAAAAGACAAGTTTCCCCTCACCTCTAAACCACATTCTTTGCAATAAAATAATTCCCAATATACTTAAAGGAATTAAAATCAAGTATATTATCTGACCATAAGAAATTAGAAATCTTATTGATGATTTTTTTTTCTAAGAAAACAAAGCTATATAAATTATAGCTTTGGACTATAGCTTGGGCTAAGACAAGAGTATCGCCCAAGCCCAGGAGTTGGATGCGTGATGCCAGGGCCATGCACTTTACAAATTTTTAAAAATTTATACTCGGTCTAAAAAAAAAAAAAAAAAAAAAGAGTCTGACATCTTTAAAGGTCTGAAAGGAAACATTTGCCATCTATGCTGCTGAGGGCTGCTACCTACAATTTCCATTAATATATAAGATCGCCGTGAATAAGAGCAAGAAAATTGTATTAGGGTGGTACAATCTTCATGAAACCAATCTGCATGACTTTAGATGGCTCACTGACAAAAGTGCTCGAAGAATTTCTTAGGATACTAATGCTTTCCCTGGACACATTCTATTATTGCTCATTGACTATGCTTAGAT